>JALNIO010000140.1:12980-40753 GCA_023509875.1 Rugonectria rugulosa
CCTGGTCTGTCTAACTTAATGGCACCAAAACCTTTAAGCGTGGTGCTCGTTATCAGTGCCAGAAATGCCGACTTGAGCTTCAGTCCAGTAGCAGCGCAGCAGCAGCAATACCTAGCAGCATTGACTGGCAGAGCTCGAAACCAGAAGTTGGGCCAACAACCCTGGTCCATGACCAAGTCTATCCGCTGCACAGCCCCCCGAGCTGCACACGGCCAGTGTGGGACACGATGATGGCCTGCCACTGCGACCTGCTTCCTCGTTGGCTCTCACAGCTCCCCAAACTGCACCAGCCTGATGCTTCGATACTTCCGTCACGGTGGATCCACGCAGTTCTTCGTCCCACTTCGACTCTAGCCGACCACGGTTTGGTGAGCGAGGTCGCTCTTCCGAGGATGGAGTGATGCTACAACTTGGCGGTATCCTAGCTGCTTCTCACCACCAGGTGCGTGTAGGATGATGGTAGGCTAGCATTTCGCATTTCGAGCCTCATCCTGTTGCCTCCCTGTGTTACCACGAGCGGTATCGGGTGGACTCTCCCCACTCCCTTGCAGCCTACGCCACGAGCTCAAAGAACGAAAAGCAAGTGAGCAAGCAAGCAAGCAAGGAAGACAGCTACCCATGCGGGATCCTACGACAAGGACACGGTGCATCTCTCACATCCGGGGTACGTGAAGAACCCCGGCCTAAAAGATTGGAAGGATTGACTTTGGTATTCTCCGCGCGAGCCGAACAACTGCAATGGGTTGCTTGTTGGTTGCCAATGGCATCCTGTCGCACAGTGCCCAGGGTACGGGACCCTGATCCAAGGAGCTTCTCCGAATGCTTCTCCAACACCTTCTCCAAATATTGCGGCGGCTTGTCATTTCCCTTTTCTGCATTGGCTTCTGACGGGCCCTGAAGCCCTCAAGCCACCCTAGTCGAACGTTGGGAGATCAGCGCTTGATGCTCTTTGTTGGCTATAGCGTCCTTCGTCACCTCACAGGGGACTGCAGACCAATCCAAGTCCGTCCAGTTGCAGAAGAATCGAGGCATTCGCCCGCGAATCCCAGTACAGCATTACTGATGGTCAGGTGCCCTGAGGTCCACCATGAGCTACGCCGGCCACAGGGTTCTGCAGCCACCACAGAATGCTTGTCGGATTTGGCAGCTTCCATTCGCTCGAGGTATGCAACCAGCCTGAGCGAGGATCTTGTTGCTACCCGCGTCCTTGGTCAACATGACGAATATTATTTGCATGGAATCATGCAGCAGATGCTCGACAGCGCAGGATGTGAGGGCTACTGCGGACGTCTTAACAGACGTTACAACAGTTGCAACAAGGTTGACTCTGTATGTATTGCCTGAAGCAACTTGAAAGAGCACCCCTTCTGGTCTCACGTTCTGATGATCATGGAACAAGAACAAAAATCCAGACGCCTCTTGCTATGTGTAAGACCATCCCGACGACCCTAGAATTCCACCCCAGAATCCGAAGCTTCGGCAGGGCAGCCCATTCCACGTTTTCCCTCCCACCCTTGCAACTCTGCTTCGCCTGATCCATGCAGCTGCTTGCTGTCCTCATCCTTCCACACAGACCTTTGACGCTCTCTGGGGTAGCGCTCTACTGGCTTCGACTGAGGCTGTACTCGCACAGTATCCGTCGACGATGGTGTCGGGGATGCCCCCCAGAATCACCGTGCTTCTTCGGCTACCCCAAATCTATCTAGCGGAGCCCCGGCCACAACCTGGGAATTCCCCAGACTCCATTCTCCGTCAACACAGTCAAATCGGGACCGTCGGCCCTGGTCTGGGGAAGTCATTGCGCCTGCCCGGCCCCTGGCCCTTGGGATGGCGGCGCACACACCATCCAGAGCCCATCCCTGGCTTCCCCAGATTTTTGCTCTCTCCGGCGACGCCACGACGGGCAGGACTTGGAGGTGAGATGAACACGAGAGGGTCGTCGATCCGCTTCGACAAGTCCGAAATGAGGGTGAAAGACTGGAGAGACCCGTCCCTACCAGACGACGAAAGCAGGGCAATGTCGGCTCAGCTAGACGAGAGCCAGCACTCCGGCGCGAACCAGGATTTGAGCATTCATTTCAGGGAACTTCCCCCTGGCAACTGAACAAACTTCTGGTCGGAAAGTGTAAACCCGCCAGCGACCCAGTCATCTCCTTTGCGGAGGTGAAAAATCTTCAAAGAGTGACGCTCTTGCTTGGTCATGAGCCCAGCTCCAAAACGTCCCAGGAGCCATGGGCTGGGATCTTGCTAGGCATTAATCAGAGCTTAGCAATCCCCGTTTTACGGTCCATGCCGCTCCAATGGGTGCAGTGGCCAGGACACCTCGGCCTTCTTCAAGCCATTTACAATGGATCTTGACTAGTGCCTCGGTGAGCGAGGAATCCGTGGACGCTCGAAGGCTAAGTTAGTTTCGTGTTAGGACCGAAGAACGGGGAGCCGGAGAGCTGGCGTGAAGCTGAGGCGAAGCTCACGGATCGATGCATCGGTTGTCAATGGACCCTGCCAATTGACAGTCGACAGGGTCTGACTCAACCCATGTCTTGAGATTGCCTCGAGCCCTCGATCATGCAGCGTTCTATTCAACCAATGAAGTTGCTGATCAACACAGGAGCGACAAGACATAGTTGGACGACAAGAGCTGGGCCAACAGTGTAGAATTTTGCAGGAGGAAAGGCTCCTTTCAGACAATTAAAACGCATGAATGGGTCGATTGACGAGCAAGGTCTGATCATGAGAGACAACGCATGATATCCTCAGCTACGGTGTGGGACTCATGCAGCGTCTCACTCTTTGAGATAGATTCTCGAACGACTTGCCCACGAAGGACGGGCATGTGGCGTTGAAACCAAGCGAACCTGATTCATTCTTTTGGGGAGTTGCTCCATCATTTGCTCCATCATTTGCTCACTTTGTAAGAAAAAGCAGGCAGTGATTTGCGGCCTTGACGCCACAGTTCATGATTCGGCTGCGGTCTCGGTGTGCCAGGACTCAGTGCTGCTGAGTCTTTTGTTTCCGTTTCCGTGAGCGGAAAATGTTCCGGCGGCGTCGATGGCTAGAGTCGGCCACGAGACGGCGAGGCAAAGGTCCTTATTCAGCAGCAAAAGAGTGGTTGAGTGAATTGAAGCCAGCGGCTAAGCTTCGGTAATAATATGGGAACAGTCTGAACAGTCTGGATGCTGAATGGCAAGAGTCCAGGTTTCTTTGTTAGGTACTGTTTGTTACGGTTACGGGTGATACAGGAGGCACTCAGTGAATCCCTCACCCGAGACGGATCCACTGCAACGTCAGACTGACAACGATGCTGCCACTACGTTTGTACAGTATGTGCAGAGTGTGTCGACGGAGAGTGGCAAGGTGACGGCATAATCAACTGGGAAAAAACTTGAAATCTTGGATTCTTTGTTTTTCAGACGGCCTGGTAGCCTTAACCGCATGCTGTGCATACTGAAAGCAGCTAGGGCGGCAACTTGCCGGCCGAACAGAGGGAGGATTTGCAGTGGGATGATCAGGGTCCTCGGAGTTTATTGCCTGCTCCTACAAAAGTAGCCGGTCTACGGAGTGCTATGGACTGTACGCTGCAGATGCAAAAGACGGCGCATTTACGACGTTATAGGTGGGATCTCTCGTATTATTGCCAAGACGGAGGTTAGTGGCAACTACGCAACGATGGACTTGGCTGCTTGGATGGCAAAATGGCAAGGCTGGTTGGATCAAGGTGGTGTGGGCTGATGGAAGCATCAAGGCATGTCTGGCATTGGCATTCGAAACTTGGGGAGATTGGGAAGTTCGGCATGAGAAGAGCCAAACGGTGCTAAATCTGGATCCCGGATACAATTTTCTGGATGAAACGCAAGGTACGAATAGGTCTGTGGCTTTGTTGACCTGCATAGCATCTGTTTGCGGCGTCGGGTTGGTGCTCGATCGGCAAAGCAGACTGACGTATCGACTGTCGGCAGTTGTGAAGAGAGGAAACTCGGGCGGCCGGTTCTCGGGGATATTGCTCCGAATTGATGTCCGAGTGGGCGTGCATTTGGGGGATCATCAAAGGGTCCAAGATCAATCAGGGCAGCTCGATTGTAAGGGGGGTTGTCTGATACCGTAGACTGATTGACTGAGACGAGGCGTTGCGGCATATTCGGCCGATCTGCAGAGAAGCGAGGAAGAAAAGCCGCTGCACAACTACGTGTTCGGGCGTCACTAAACTGGGCCAAACGGACAGAGTACGGTACAGTACGGTACAGTACGAGTTGGGGACGAGACGAGAGAAGAGATTTTGAGGTTTCGTACTCCATACTCCGTACAGGTGAAGGTGAGGACGAGGACAGAGGTGATTGGCGCCGTGTTAGTGGCGTGTAGAGTGCATGATGGGCGAGTGCCTGTAGGTGATGGGCATTGGTGGAGATGGGGTGGGACGAGAAGAGGGCTTGAGGGCTTCTAGAACCAGGGGAGATGTGAGTCATAGTCGATTGAGGTTCCTGCTTTTCCTTTCTTTTTCTTCTTTTTTTGGTGCATGTTGGTGTAACGCTTGTGTGAGCAGGAGGAGGGCTGCAAAGGTCACTGCTCACGCGAGATTGACGGGAATAAATAAAGATGAAACAAGAACAGTCTCTTGTCAGCATGCAGTGTTTTACCGTATCACTTGGGCACAACTCTGTACCTACTCGGTATAAGGTATGGATTCAATGCTGCCTGTGGAGGTCGCCGTGCCCCGCCATCAAAGTGCACTCTCTCTACAGTTGGTGAAGGTAGAGCAGCAGAACCCCGCCAGTTTCTCCGGGCGGGAGCTTGTTTGCTTTTGGACTTGGGCTGCGTGGAGATGATGCAAACGACCAAACGACCAAACGACGGCGGCTGCATGGAAACTGGCGAGCTGAACCCGAGCTGAAGCTATTCAGAGAGAAACACCTCTGGAGCTGTTTCATGGCAAGGGACGAGTTGCGCTGGTGATTGGCAGCAAACACTGCCCTCGGGTTCCCTGGGCCACGGCCACGGCGGGGATGTCAGGCGCTGTGTTCCTTTGTCGCTTAATTGGTTGGCGTACGTCATTCCGTCAGCCAGAACTTGTTGGGCGGTAAAAAAGAAACAGGAAGCAAAGCCATCAGCCATCAGCCAGAGTCAGTCAGCATGGGGGGAAGGGCCAAAAAAATCAGGGTAGTTTTTCTTTTCTTTTTTGGTGAGGCGAGCAAGGCAAAAGTCAGGAAGTGAGTGAGCGAGATATTGTCTGCGTGACTTGCTTACGAGAGATGTGCTGCATGCTCATGCTCATACTCATGCAGGTTATGGCTTTGTTCTTTGAAGTTTTTTTAGTTTTTTTTAAATCTTGCTTTGTAGAATATCTCGAGCCATTAGACATTTTTGAGCAATCAATTGATGATTTGGGAACATCTTGACTTATTCGTTTCCTGGTTGTCGCTACTATGAAGAAGCAGCTCCTTCTCCTCGCCGCTCTCACAAGCCTCCTCGTCCTCCCCCCGCCAGCATCCGCGGCCGACGCAACCACCGACGTCGTGACGGTGACGGTAGGCCCGACCATCCCGTCCGACGAGCCGTCGTACAGGCAGCACAGGACCTTCACGTCGGCCGTCCTCAACAGCACAAACTTTTACCGCGACGAGCACAACGCCTCGGCGCTGACGTGGAACACGACGCTCGAGGACTACGCCACCGACTACCTGGACGGCAACGGGTGCGAGTTTGAGCACTCGGGGGGACCCTATGGGGAGAACCTGGCGATTGGGTACGAGAACGCGACGGCGGCGGTCGAGGCGTGGGGTGACGAGGGTGACGAGTACGACTTTGCCAAGGGCAAGTTTAGCGAGGCGACGGGACACTTCACGCAGCTGGTGTGGAAGGACACGACGGACGTCGGGTGCGGGAGGAGGCTCTGCGGGGAGAAGGGGTGGTTCCTGGCGTGCGAGTACTGGCCGCGGGGGAACGTGGTGGGAGAGTTTACGAGCGAGGTGCAGAGCGGGAACGGGAGCGGCAGTGGCAGCAGCGGTGGAAGCGACCATGATGATATCGACGGGGGAGGAGGCGGTGTGAGGAGGCCGGAGATGGGGATGGTGGTTGGCGTTGTGCTGGGCTTGGTGGTGATGCGGGTTTGTTTGTGAAAGTCACTTGCTTTTCCCCCTGGAGGGGAGGGATGTTTCGGATGGGTGCATGTATACCGGCGTTTATGGTTGGTTCGGATGTGAGGCATGTTACATGAAAGGACTTTTGGAAGAGGGGTTTTGGATATGTGCTGGACAAAGGGTTATAAGGAGGTTGGATCCCGTCGGTTTGGATCTCTTAGATTTTGATTCCGTTCATTCTTTGCTATACTATATACTGACTATATACTATATACTTATTACGCACCTATTCCCCTGGAGGGCTGTCAGTCTTTCCCCGACATTCGTATCCTCTTCTTATATGTTTACTTGTCTCCTGCCTCACCGCTTCGGCGTGCCCAGGCTCCATCCCTATATTATCGAACCGTTAGGTCACCGCTTCGATATCTCTCTTCATCCGCGGCCAGCGGCCGAGACGCAACTTCATCCATCACGTTGGTGATGTTGAACGACCGCAAATACATTGATTCCGCAAGCTATCTACGGCGGTAAAATGTCGACACCAATGGAAACGAGGATGAGCCGGCTCTGCCTATTCATCTGTGTTGCCTCCTCCCGGGACTTCAACCGTAAGCAGTTCAAGTGGTTCTCGAAAAGGCCACGAGTTGCGCGACTGCAAGAAACAGGACCGACGCAACTACAGATCCGACCACCCTTTTAAACATTCTCCCTCTTCGGGCTCTGATGGCGCATTTTCTGCAAAAGCATGGAGCTGTTGAGTGGAGGAACTGTCGTCGGACAAGAGACGAAGGGTAAAGAGGCTTGGCCATCGCTGGTCATTGAAGTCGGCTTTTAGGAGACTTTGGGCTAGTTGAGAAACGATATGAGATGGTGGTTCGGAGCAACGCAAAAAGGAAATGGAAGCACACGCATGCCTTTACAGAAGGCATCTACATCATCGCCACTATCGTACGGTGGGGTTGTTGTATCTGGGAGTTGGTCAGCAAGGACAACTCCAAGAAGGAGATATACCGCAGGATTCGTCGTCTACATCGGCTCTAGGAAGAACAGGGTCAAGCCCAAACATGCCGTGGCTTATACGGGGGCATTGTCGAATGCTTCCCTCTATTGTCGGCGAGATTCCTTTCCGGTCACTGGCACGCTGCTTGGTTGTGGACTTGTTCATCTGGATCCCTCTCTGCGAACATGACCACGAAGGCGCTGAGAGGAGCCCCCTGATGTTATTGAGGGATCCTTTACTGAACGTGTCATCTTGACTTGGTTTGGCAATCGCGCAAGAGTCGATCTTCACACATCGGTTTGCCTGGGGGTTGGCCGCTGACTTGGAGATTCGGGAGCCATTGCCGGCGTGGGCGTGGGCGTTGGCTGCATCTGGAGACGTTGCGAGCAATGTCCAGAGCCTGGTGCTGCAAGATTCTTAGACGTGTTGGCGACCTTATGGCCGCCTGAGGTAGACCGGGGTCATGACGAAATGGCACCAACATGTACACTGAGTCCAGGGACAGTGTTGATGCTGTTTTGACATCATCTGCAGTTCATGTTACCTTTGAACTCATGGAGATGAGACGAGTGAGGCACCCCGTTCGGCTCGAGCCGCATGGGTTTCGTCTCCGTCTCCGTTATTGTCTTCGTCATCTTCGCCGAAGCCCTTCCCTCCGAATATGGTGGCGAAGATGACTGAGAATCAATGGCCTGGACGGGAGATTATGGCCTTACTATCAATGAAGAAGCTCCGAGGCCACAGGGCTCCTGGCGGTTCGAGTGGTTGAAGCAGAAGAGACAGTCTTGGCGAGCAAAGACACCACACAACCGAGATTCCAAGTCGCTCCCAGCTCCCAACAATGAGCTCCAGCGACGGCGACGGAGCGACCTGGGGAGGACACGGCGCCGACACGACCAGGAGGACTCCCATCATCCGACCGGTGTATGGGAAAAGAGGATCATGTGGCCTCTAGGTGCATTGTCCCGAGCCCGTCAGTCCAGACTGAAGAAAGAGTTGAATCCCCTGTGGACGACATCCTTCCGTGTTGGAGCTCGGGGAGAGCATAGTGGCATAACTACCGACGTTATCTGTGCTACGCCGGTGGCATTCGGGCAATTGATGAACCATATGCCAGGTGAGTTTCCGCGGCCGTTGCGGCTTGAGATGAGTGCGCACGTCTGAGTGAAGACCTGACCTTCATCTCGGTCGCCAAGTGTCCAATTACACGTCACATCTTACTTGGGGATCCAGAACCATTCCTGCCCATCACCCTGCAGGGGGCCAAGAGCTTCCTGGTACATGTTAAACAAGCTGGACAGATGACTGCTTCACTCATGACCAACTATCGAGTGTGTGCAAGTGTTGCGGACTGGGCCAGATTTTATATATACCGCTACACAGTGACGAATCACCACCTACGAGCCACACTACTGACCACAGGCATGCAACAATGGATGAAGGCATCGGCTGACGCCAAGGTGCCGATCCTCACCGACTGCACTGTGGTGGCTCACAACTTGTTGGCGACGACGACACCGTTGGCGCTGCGTAAACCTCGCAGAATCATTCAACAATAAGCTCCAGTGCTACAACATTGACAAGAGAATTGATAGCTCCGTCTTTAGCATTGCTACCAATGGCACAGAGGCCAGACTCTTTGTCACCTGGAAGCATGATGGGGAATACCGTACGACGCTTTTACAAAGCTTTGTACTCCAAGAGCATGCTCATAACGTCCAGTTCCGCCAATGGGTCGACGGCGTTCTGGAGCTATAATAGGAGACTCGAGGAGATCATGGAGGCATTGGATACCATTTCGTCCGGCAAAGCGCAGGCAACCAAGTCCAATGACACATTCGAACAGCTCACAGAAGCACCTGAGCTCGGGTCCCTTCATGAGACACTGCCCCGAATCTGACCAACTACGCAGACAGGCGAATAAGACTCCATACAGTTCGGGTCAAAGGCTGGCCCATGTCGTGTCGCCCTTGCAACCAAACGACTTCGCGAAACCTAGGTGTGCTTGCTACGTGATTGGGACTCACCAATGTTGAGCTCTACGAGCATTGATCGCGTGCAAGCCTTCAAGCCACACCAAGTTGCGGACAAGTCTGTTCCTCTCTTTCATCAAAGCAGCTACTTTTTGGTTTGCTAGCCTTTTGCAGCTGGACATGAACACATTGGGAGATCAATCCGGTCAAGCTTCGACTCTGGCTCATACTTCACGTCAAGATTGTGAGTAACTTTGGTCATTCCTTGTCCGATGTCGACAAAGTTGCTGATGATGAGTTTAAGGAAGTGTGCACCAACTCGGCAACTCAACTATTATACTCATCAGTCTTTCGGAGAGAGTCCAAAGGACAAAGGCTGCGTCCTACGCGATTTGGCACGTTTATCCTCACCAAGTCACTTCTCTCTGTCCTCTATGGCCGACGATGGAACAACCTAAAGACACAGAACACACCTCGTCGCAAGCCCTCGGGCAGTAAGTGAGATAAAGGAATATCTCTCTGCGAGGCACTTCATGGGCCGCCACGAGTGAATGAGCTCCCTTGCGACTTGAAACGTATAGCATAGGAGACATCGCCATTGCTATCCCGGGACCCAACTAGTCACAGCGATGTACGCTACGAGCTTGTCAAATATATACATCTTCAACTCCATAGTTTGCACCACTCATGGACATTCTACTTCTGCTGCCGTGGTAGGTCTTCATTGCAGCCTCCTTATCACCGCATGAGAAGCCCGCTCGCTGACAGTCATATGCAGACAGTGCAGGCTCATCCTTGTACTGGACAATGGCGATGTCTCGACCCTGTCACATCCTCCATCGTATGACGCGGTGTCAAGTACCTCAGCACTTGAGAAACGAAGGACGAACCAAGGCGACGATCGATTTTATATACCGAAGGGAGAAAAGGAACCAGACCATAAACCGGTCGCTGCACGCAAGTCAGGCTGCTGTGCACGATAGGTGGTTCCATGCTGGGGATGGCGGGCATCAGCTATGATTGGTGAGCTGAGAGAAAGCTGGCCCTGCAAGCGACTTGGATTTCCAATGGGCCCTAGAGCTGGCACCGTGCTATTACTGGCGAGGGCACCAGCACAAATGAACTGGCCAACCTCTGCCCTTTTGGCTGGGCTAGATCTTACCGTGGATCTGGGTTTCGACAACATCAATATACGTTGAACCTATTGCCTTTCTGAGCGCGGTGCCACTGATTGTGTGCAAGCTGGAAGGATTCAAACATGTCTCATTCAGGCTGATGTGGGCTTGGTGTGTTGGCGCTTCCATGAAGACATCCAGCCTTTGACCCCCCCCGGTCAATGTTTTTCTGGATGGCGAGGAGCATTTGTACGTTTGACATGGGATCCCCGCTGCAGAGTTTGCGGTGAGCTCGAATCGCTGATAGACTCCTACACCCACCTCGGCGCTGACCGGTGCCGAGTCCCTTGCATGTTCTTGAGCAAGCGACAATATATCCGTCAGTCTGTCCAAGGAATGAAAGACCAGAAAGACTTGACCAACGTCATAACCCTTTCTGGGATGACTGGCCTTGTTAGAGAGCCAGCGATGGTTCTCTACCCTAAGCATCTGATATGAGAGGAGCGAGGATGACTCAAGGTCCCACGCACCCCAACTTCTAGTTACAGACGGAGCTCTGGGACAGGAGTCAATGTGTCAGTTGCCGGAATCGACCATGAACGCCACGCAGGACGAGGAGTAACTCAGGCAGACAGTTCAACGAGTCGAGGCCATTATAAGTTCCCCGGAGAGAGCCAGTGAGCGTGTGGCGTTGCCTTCCCATGGGAACCGGTGAGGCTGTGGCCCCCAGAAGAGACGCCGTATACAATACTGCGACACTATATAACGAGCCCGTGATGCTGTCAATTCCAGTTTCTGGTCCAGATAGCCAAGACTAGTAAGAAGCTTTGGAAGAAGAGCAAATCATCTGTTGAGTTTTATATATCGGTCTTCCTAGCCGCTCGAGCTGCGAGCCATGAAGTCGCGATGCACGGTTGGTGGATAATGTGGTCTGGACGAAAACCTTCTCGGGAGTCTCGTACAATGGACGCTTGGAAACGCGGATGGCGACATCCCATGTTGCCCGTGTCGCTTGGGACCAAGCGGATGATCTCATGGACTACTATCGTTGGCCACATTATTCCTGGTGGGAGACTTCGTCCCATATTGGTTTGGCATGAGGCCTAAGGAAAACGTGGCCGGTTGGCAGACAGCGCGATATGTCCGTTGGGAGTCGGTCGATGTCGTCAGATGAAAATATTGGTGTCCTGACCTCGACAAGGTTGTGGCGATTGTTGGGTGCCTGATGTGTCTCGCACATTGGACGTGGTCAGGCATGATATCTCGTTGGCCCAGTGTTCAGAAACACATTCACAACTACCATCTCTTCAGAGCAAGACAAGTCAAATGATTCCTGTGAACCTTGAGAAGAAGCCGACAGCGATAAGAAACTCGCCGAATCGGTGGCTCGGAAAGAGCTGGATAATCTACACGTCGCAGCGCATTCTGGCTTGCGATTCACCTATCCACCTATCAAGTTCAGCGTTGGATCCCAAGATCAACACGAAGTATAGCGGGGAGTACGGAACGGCTCCACCGGAGCATCACATCCCGGCCAGGCCCAGCTTGCTTGGTTCTCAACACTACGAGAGGAGTTTAGTCTCTATGCCCTCGTTCCCTGTGAGCGACCCAGAAGCTTTTGCCTCATTCCTACATGTCATGCACCTTGCTGTTCATAAGCAAACTTCCAGATATGGACGAAGAGATTCCAATCGATTCATCTGGCATATATAGATGATCATCTGGATTGCGAGCTGAGAGTTGAGTTGGTGTCGTGCGACTTTACTCACCTCGAGTCGAGTCAGGCACAGACTGGTTGAGTCTTATACAAACATCATATATATATCATAGGCTTCCCGTTCTCTAACTTCGACAGCCATCGCTATATACAGGCGAGTATAGGCCATAGAGGGATAAGAGGTGGTGGGGTCAACGGAGACCATGACCACGCAACAAGCCAACTGTGTCTTTCAGACGTACCACCATGATCACGTAACGCCTACACTGTACACCTCAAAGTCCTGCTCAACATCCTTTCCTTTCCGCGTTATCATGTAGCGGCTACATCAGACGACGTGAGAAATATATCCAACGCAGTGGACGGTCCAGCTTCAACCAGCGCTGCAGGCAATGGTGCACCTGCAAGTGCCAGGCTCTTGGCCATTACTCAGCGCATGATGCGGCAAGCAAGATTGACACATATATATATCAAGTGTGATGATATTGGGATAAAAGACCAATAAGAGCCATTGGCCAGACTCTTTGTCACATGGAAGCAACCCAATTGGCGCTGTTGTCGGCTACTGGGCAGTTCTAGGGAATTTGCCCACCCATCTCTCCTCAGCAAGACAATTGGGAATGTGGATATATCTCGACATACCTGGTGTTTCTCCATCTTCGTTCACACGATTGAACAACCCAAACTACAAGTCAAGCTGGGTACGTCTTTTGCAACCCCCTTACATGCGCAGATCGGAGCAGAATCAGTCGTCTCCATCTACCGTTCCGTGCCCCTTTTCAAGCTGAAAGATCACGACAGCGGTAGCCATCAACGGTTCGGCACAACACTCAGTCATTGCTAGATACCTGGAAAAGTAAAAACGAATGGAAAGGGGCTGTCAGGTCACTCTCGGACGCCGAGACCCGAAGGATCTTGTAGAAGTCAAGAGGATCGATCGGACCCAGTGATTGTCGACGTGGAACAGTGCGCCGAAACCAAGGCTCACCCAATGACTCCCACCTTCCCGCAGTCGCGACAACCTGTGCACGAATTGCAGCAATGGTGTTGGACGAAACGCTATCAGCGTCAGGAATGACAAGTCTTACCTAGACCGCATAACAAACAACAGCTCCGTGTCGAGTCTTATGGAGCAAGAGTAAAGTTCCTTCAGTTCTCAGGAAGCTGAACACCGATAGCTACGCTGACGGGCATGTGGCACTCTTCCGAGGCATTTGAGACATGATGTCTATATAATTGGCAGTTGCAGTCGCAGCTCAAGTGCTGGCGAGATGGCGGAACGACTCGGAATTCTACCGGCGTGCCGTTATAGCTTCTGCTGCTGTCGACACCTCCTGCTCCTACAACTACATCACCCTCGCTTTTGTCGTTTCCAGGCCGGAGCGATGGTGATATGGCAGAGGTAGCCATTGCTATGCGTCTCGCTGTGGCTGTTGCCGGAATTGCGCATTGATCGTTACCATTAGTGACCCGATTCAAGTCTGCCCTCGGAGAGCTTATAGGCATGATATAAGTCAAGGGCAAACTCCAGAAAGCGAAGGATAATGAATGGCTGGAGGGGGGTGTAGCGTCAGTCTCTCGAATGTGCCACCACGGGGACTTTTGTCTCAAAGTACAACGGCCGACCAGCAAACGCACCCTTCGTACGAAGCATTGGGAAACAGGGACTTTAATGCCCCGAAGCCACGAACGCTAAGGATTCAAGACCGCACACTTGTTGAACCCGGCCACACTCAAGTCATCAAACGCACTGGTAGCATAGAATTTTGTCCCAGCTGGCAGATTTCGGACTGTTGGAACGGCATTCAGAAAGCCTTGGAGGAGCCACTTTGCCCTCCTAAGGCCCGACTCTCTCGTGCTGATCGGATTGTTGAAAGCAAGGAACGTGCAGCTCAAGGCGCCTCAGTTCGAGAGCTACCGCTGCCTGAGGGATTCGAAGAGAACCGAACCTGAATTTGAGAATTGCTCGGATTCTGTCGCTCTGCCTTCTGTCATGACTAATGAAGAGGGCCTCTACGTCGACGAGTAAGGGAGAGAAGTTGGAGAAAGCAACTGACCAAATGCTTGTCTGCCTCACCGGTCTCAGTTATTGGCTGTCGCCTGCGGTTCTTCTAGTCTTACTCGCCTTCATAATGATGGTACCGCTACTGCCTGCTCTTATCTTCTTCGTGTCAACTCAGCCCTCAATCATGTCTTCCCATATTAACTACCCCAGGGGGGAGCACGAGATTTAGGGCTGATATTGGGTCGAGGAGCGTAAAATGGCCACGATTAAATGTCCTTTCTTATTTCTTCTATTTATATCGATTGATGTTGAGGTTGGTTGCGTGGTTTCCTGAGCTTGAGGACAAGCGGCGAACCACGTGAGAGCATTATGATCAGGATTTTTGGTTGTTCAAGAGGAAGTGCACCAGAGCAGGAAGACTCTCTGCCATGTTGCGGTAAAAGCGATCAAGGCGGAAGATCTGTTTCATTCTTGTGTCTACATTGCTCCTGTAGGACATCCGCAAAGGTCTGCTAAATGAGGGTTACGTTAACAACAAGTCCATCTCAATGTTGATCAATTCACTTTTATTACACGAATCTGGCTATTTGTTCCCATGTTTCATGATTCCTTATTATTTGGTCAATTGCTTTTCACACCTCTCATCACGACATCTTCACTTCAGATACCCCAAGTTAAGCGAGCGTTGTGTCGCTGCGCTCGTCTTGACAAATTATCCGATTCGCATTAATTTCATGCCATTCTCTGCCAGTAATCATTGGCCAAAGAATCCAGTTATAGTCGTAGTGTTCACGGTTCACTGTAAGCCTCATCTCTGCATGACATCCGAAGCAGTCCTGCTCAAGCCCCGCTTGTCCGGAGCAGCGTCCGCCGTAGCTCCGAAAGTGGGGTGATAATCGGCATCACCACTGCCGAACAGCTCCGGCCAGGATACCGCGCGCGTGTATTCCAAAGTATTCAGCAAGGAGAACACGCAGGTTGCCGGATGAGGGCAGATGGTAAAACAGGAAGATGAGCTTCCTTGCGCTCCATGTAATTAGGTACATATCATGGCGCTGTGCTTACTTGGCTAGGCACTGCTTGAATTGAACGAATACACCAGCTGTTATTCTGTTGACTGGGATGAACAAAACATTTTTCGGGAGGCATCACAGACTTCAAGACATTCTAAAAAGATTAGAATGAACAGTGGTATCCGTAAGTGAACACATGAATGACAGACTGCGGCAATAGATCCATGCTGCTCCTGAACCTCTTCGTTTTCCTCGCTACCACAAACTCTTCTCGATTTAGTCACATCCGCAGGCTAAATCTTCTTCACTTAAAACGACAGGAATATCATGAACCCCAAATATCCCTCACTGTACTTGGAGGTAATGTGCTTACAGAGCCCGACCGCATAAAGGGGTGGTCTCGACTTAATTAACCTCCTCCTAATTCGTGCAACTCTCATCCTCCTTCATTACCCCCACCACACGGCAATATCCTTCTCACTACCACCTCCCAGCCGGACAGACCAACCGGACAGATAGCTCCAGCGGGCGGCTTAAAAGGCCGTCGAGCACTAGTAGAGTTCCGGCCAACAACGGCAAGGCGCCGCTGCGTGACCTACCGGTAGGGCTTGGGTCGAGACCAACCTGACATAGCAGCGCAAACGCCAAGTTCCGGTGATCTAGTGCGCCGTTTATAGGCTTGGAGCTGGCCAACCACCAGGTATGCCAGGAAGAAACTTCCTCAAGCTCTCTCAAGTTGATGTTGGTAACGACTAGCAATGGGGTATCACGAGACGGTGTCATTGACCAAACTAGCATACCATAGACCAAGACGTTAGTATTCATGTAAATGGCTTCAACACGAAGCTCGACATTTTACTCAATAGTTCTTGCCAAATCCAATACCATGTACAAAATTCGCCAATTATTTGACCAATAGCCCAATACCAAAGATCCCCAATTGCCCAAGAGAATACATCCAAAAAAGTGCAAATCATCGTTCATAATCGAAACGCCATATTTCCCAGGACACACCTAATTGGCCATAATCGGAATATTCGACGTCATCGAGTAGGGAACCAATGCTGATGAGAGAATGGTCCCAATGTTCCGTGCCATGTCTGACTTTTTGCCTAAGCAGTATAGGGCTCTTGTACAGTCTTCGCAACGCTTGGCCAAAGTCAAGATGGTAGGGTTGTCGAGGGCCATGGGATCATGTCGAGTTGCTTCTTCTACCGCTGTCAGGTGAAGAATGGCTGCCTTGGTAAACGCCCGTATGAGGATCATGGTCCAAGGCTCCGTCAGAATAGATCCCTCGACAACGGCGAAATGCAGGTCGGATACATGGGTACCAGGAATGTCTCCAGCTCGAGGTGACGTCGAGACACGAGCCAGATCAGAGAGAATGGCGGCGCTGTCCTTTCGCAAAGACCGAACCACATCTACACTAATGCGGACCTGAGACTGATAGTCCAACCCAAGACCATTCTCATCTACCAACTCAATCAAGTCGGCAAGGAGAAGGGCTGCACAATGAAAATGTGCCACCACACACACAAACCAGCTTTGGATGTGCGTAGGGACAGTATCGTACTGGTCCACCAGATCGCGGAAGAAGGCGCCGTACGTCACATTCCAGTGCTTGTACACCGCCATGGCGTTCGCAATCACTTTTTCAACCGCCTCCCCGCGATACTTGCTCCTCACAGTGTTTTGGAGGTACGATACGTGTCTGAAAAGTATCACCTTTGTAGGTGCGGCTGCCACAACGCCCTGCGTGGCCATTTCGTACGAGCACGGCCAGCGCAAGACGCCCTCCTTGGTCTCTCGGTCAAAAAGCTCCGCCCACCATCTCGCGTCATGGGGATTGTATTCGATCTGAAACGAGTCGTGGGCAGGGCCATCGGGATAGGTTGGATCGTGTTGGCACTCTTCATCAGACACAACCACAGGACGACCATTCATGGATGAGGACACCGTATCAAACATGACAGTCATCCAGTAGATGAGTCCGATAGTACCGCGATCTTCCTCGTTCAATCTCTCCACAACAGTGCCCTTCTCCAGACCAAGCGAGCTCTTGGATATGTCCAGGACACCCGTCTCACGAGCCTCGTACTGGAACTTCAGAGCGTGCATCTTTCGGGCTGCTCGTTCCATAAAGACCGGGGGGCCCTCTGCAGAAATGATGTCGCTGATTTGCGATGCAACCGAGTCTTCTCCTCCAACAATGGGACTGTTGCCACCAAAGGCGCTTGGTGCAACACTGGCCAGGCTGTCAAAGGCCAAATCCTCGTCGTCCAACGGCTTTTGTGCCAAGCCCATAATGAGGTCGGCGCACACTACTCGGAAACACTCCATATCTGAGCAATCCTGCAAAGCACGCTTCGCCTGAGACCAGAATGTTTTCTGGAGCGTGCGATCAAAATCTGCGTTCAGGTCATCAGCAAAATCAGACCTTGAACAGTCGATCGATGCGACGTTTTGAGGAAACCGTTCTCGCTCACGCTGACTCCCCTGGGCCCATTGGGTCGCAAAGGCCATGATGGCTAGGTGTAGTGCCTTTGATGCAGCCCGATCCTCGGACTTTGTAAGTTTGATCAGTTTGTTGGCTTGGGCGACTTTATCTAACTTGACTACTCGGCGGTAAATTCGGTTATCCTGTTGCTTTGGCTCGTAGTGATCGAGAACGTTCAACTTGTTAAAGTTAGATGCCAGCCAACTCACACCATTCGACGAGGGGCGGCCGATAGAGTTGGGTCGGTATGGGCAAGTCTCCTCAGATAACCAGCAGGAAAGAGCGTGTTCGAGGACATCGTGGTAAATGCGCATAAGATTGTCCGATATCAGACCCTTGTTTGTGTTCGTGACCATGGTGTGAGCCGTCGAGAAAGGCGAAATGGAGGTGGTGTAGCTTCGAGCGAGGCTGTCGGAGTAGTGACGAGCGCTCAAGGACCGGGACGAGATATCGCTTTCGTAGGAGTTAGACACTGAAGGAGACGGCTGGAACGGAGCGTCAGGAGCAGATTGAGTTTGGAACAATGGCCAGCCATTCTCGCCATTTTCCTCTTCGGTGGTGGATGCTTGCCGAGACTGTTGCTGGTGCATGGCAGGTTGGCCGGGAAGCTCAGGCGCAGGTGAGCAATCGATTTGAGGATGTGTGGGAGTGCCATTCGCAGGGAGACCGATAATGGCCGGGTGAAGACTGGGATCGAAAGCGGTGGGTGTCTCGTACACGCCGTTTACAGGCAAGTTGTCGAAGGCGTGAGGAAAGTTGGAAAAGTTGGCGAAGGTGGTTTCCATAGGCCCCCATGATGTCAAATCGTGCGTTGAAGGAGGGGCCTGCAGCATATCGAGAAGGGCAGTCGCGTTAACGTCGAGTCCTTGCATCGGAAGGGTCGTCTGAGGAGGCGAAGGGCCGGGTTGAGGTCGCGGGCGTTGCCGTTTTGCCTTTGCTCTGGCGGGATCAGGAACACGGCGAGCATTACTACCTGGTTGAGCGGAAACATCGCCTGTGGCGGCAGGGCCAGTCTGCAGCTGGCTTCGAACCCAGTTGAAGGTGCATTGTTTTCGAGTGCGGAGGCAGTAAGAGCATCGAAGGGCGCGAGAGTCAATCTCATCTGCGAGGTTTTTAGGCCCCGGTTAGTGGTGCTTCCCCAGCGCTGCGCGCAGTCAGGACAAGACAATCGAAAACTCACCGAGATGTTCTTCGGCGAGAGAAACGCCAGAAGAGCCATCACCGGAGCGCAATCTGTCTGAGTTGCGCTGAATGTCCCACAAGGAGGGCGCGTCGCATGCCCGCTTGGCCTTGCGGCACTGGTCGCAGGAGCGGTTCTGTCGCCTCATCCTGGGGGTCCTACGGGAAAGGCCGGGATTAAGGAGGCGGCGCGGCGCAGGCTGGTGAGGATCGAAAACGAGGAATCGAAGACGGACAAGACCCTGAGAGATGAAGTTGAGTATGGAGGGGGAAACAGAGGGCAAACACGGCCGTATTTCCCTGTCTGGAGGGGGGCAAACAAGCAGGCAGTGGAGAGGGAAAAAGAAGAAAGTGGATTCAGTGACGCGATGGGGAATGGAAGACGGGGATAAAGAAATGAATGGGGATGGGATGGGATGGAAGGGAGATTGAGCGAAAGATGAGATTTACGGCCCCTCTCTCATTGCGGGAGGACGAGGGTGTGCGAGTGGCCCAAAGAGGACTGGGCTTCTGGGGGTTAAGATTCTCCGCTTTTCCGAGGGGGGTCTCAGTTCCCCGCACCCCGCTAATCTACATTGGGTGCTAGGGCTTGTTGGGAAACTGCGCCTGGTGTGGGCGAAGCGGCACGAGGTGGGCAGCATGGCCAGGATGGCAAGACAGGCAAGAGGCAAGAGTGGTCCTAGGCAGTCACTTTGGGGGCAGGTGCATCAAGTCTGAGGGGCAGAGCAAAGGAAGGAGCCCTGGAGGTTGCTGCGCTTTGAACCCGGAGGCTCGGCTTGGAGGGAAGGTGTGCCAAAGCACGACGCCCGGTACTCGGTAGAGGTAGGTACTCTGTACACTCTGTGCCAACACGCTCCAGAATCACCTCTTAGAGATACGATACCCAATCCCCTTCCCCCCTTTTGACCATCAACGCACTCGAGCTTCAGGATGGCCGCTGCGTCAGCTGGTGCCGGCGGGGACGAGACGGCACCGTCCAGCAAAACCACAAAACGTTAATCCAACTATTGATCGCCAGCGATGGAGCCACGGGCCCAGCCCCCTCGACGCTCTCGACAGGGCTTGTCAGGCGCCGCGACGCCCTATTCTCTCACTACTGCAGCGCTCGAGTCGCGGTCGTCCAGGGCTAAACCGAACATTGCAGAAGGTCCAAACCGGCCGGTGTCACTGTCACCGCCACTGTTCCTCCATTCTCAGCTAAATGTCGTTGTCATGGGTTCGACTCAGGGTGGTGGCAATTTTCTCTCACGACGGTTGGTGGAGATGGTCCGTCAGGAGGGATCCGGATCTTTGGATTTTCGCCCCTCACTTCTGGAATGATTCAACTCAAGCTGTGACTTGCATTGATTCCCGTCAAAGTAAGCAGCCAAGGCACGCACCGCACACACACACCAGACCAGCACTTGTACCAGAGCTGACACCCGCTCATAAAAGGTTCGCATGCGATGCGTCTGGGTAGCCGCCTGCTACACTGCCCGCACGGGTATACAGGCCCTCCCAAAGCACTAACCACTCAACCCACCGACCAGCATTCGATCCTGATAGCACAGCACGACGCGATGGTACTGCAGGTCCGATGTACATACAACGTTGTGTTCGCCTGGCATCGTGAACCACTGACTGACTCTACAAGCGCAACACGGAGCTAGACGGAACGGAGCGGGCAATCCAGAAGGCATCAAGTGGAGTGTTCCTCGCACTTGCAAGGGCCAGAAACTTCCGGTCAGAGCCCGTCACTTTACGATTGATTGCATTTTTTCGGTCTAGCCAAGCCACCGAGAGTGCAGCGGACTTGGAAAAAATAAACCAAGAAACAGTGTGGAACGGCATGGAATCAAGACCAAAAAAAAGGGGGCAGCAGAGCTTTACCTATTCATCCAGCATGGCTGCACCTGGCAACGAATTACGTTATGGCAAATCACATCCCAGGGCTGATTTCGAGACAGCAGGATTACAGAAGCATTACGAGTCACCATGAGCCCCGTACCTCAAAAGGTACCCAACGAGTGAGCCTACCTATAGACTCCGGACTGCACTTCCGGGAGTCGGGAAAAATTACCGATTGAGGAGACGTACGGAGTATGAGGCATTGGACCGTACGGAGTAGGTGAGGAATATGTGGGAACATTGGACTCACTCAATCTCTCACGCACGCGACAGTAAAGGGGTTGGAGGAGATATCGAATTGAGCAAACAAGCAATCTCGATTCTCGATTCTCGACGTAAAAATAATTAACCGAGCGACGATCGAATCTGGAAAGTCTTCTCTTCTCGCCCAGTCATCCTCCTCACCTGCTCCTGACCTTCTTTGTTGGCTTCCACCAGGTTTCCTCCCGTCTTACCCGCCCTCTTCTGTTGGCCTTGCTGAGTGCAACCCCCTCTGCTCCTTTCTCAACGGAGTTCGACAAACCCGAGACCCGGGGGCACAGGGTTCCCGATCCGCAACCAATCACAAGCTACTCAAAAGGCCACGAAACCAGGGCCGAGTACGAGGAACTTACTAAATCCAGGACCGGGGCCAGACTAATTGTAAATCAATTCAGTAATGAATCGCCCAAAAGGCGCACTAGTCCGCCCCGACTTTTACAGGCCAGATTGAGCGCTGAGACTTCAGTGGCTGTCCAGCTGAGCCCCTCCACCCTTTTGCAACTGCGTTGGGCTCCTTGTTGGCTGCAGCATAAGCTGGAACGTCTCGATCGCTTTGCCGCTGGAAGATCGTCCCACTCAATCTCACTGCTCAATATCAGCAAGTCACAAGGCTGTCTCTTCGAATCACTTTCGATCAACGGACCAATAGCTTCTGTCCCTTTCTTATTAACCAATAGGTTCTCTCCTAGATACATACATACTATCCGGGATCTAATCGATGCAATAGCAAAGAGTGTATATCGCGACCCACGTGTTCACGTCGCTCTCCCCTCTCCCCGCTTTCTGTTTGCCTGACAGCTCAGCGATGCTATGCCATGCGCTGCTATGCGATGGAACCGTTCCTACCTTGCCTATCGCCTTGTTTAGTTTATCCTTGACATGGGTGCAGCTTACTGGCATATCGGACTTGGCCGTTCTTCATACCCTTGTGCTTTGACCCTATCGAATCGTTCGATATTCTCGTCTGCGAGACATGTATCATCTCACTTCACAAGGGTGCATATCGGCGCCGAGCCTACCGATCAACGGTCCAAAAATACGTCGACTATAAGCACACTGACTCGTTCGACAAGTTACGTTCGTGTATAGAGGGACTTTGAGTCCAATCAAATGTCCAGCAAATCGACATCGCTCGACCTGGCTCAGCAACCAACAATCAACCATACAGCCCAAGTTTGCTCGTTAGCTTCTTCTGCATACACAACCAGCTTCCAGGTATTTTTTTAATCTAGCTCATTTTGAGTTTTGATCAACTTCTAGCCAGGGGTCTTCGCCTTCGGTACAGTCGTCTCCGACCAGCAGCGTGAAGTGAAGATGGAGTCGGAACAGAGAGAGCCGAGATGCCATGTGCTTGATCCCATCTTCAAACAAGAGCATGTTGAATATTACACAAACACAGCATAATTAAGGACGTCGAATTAATGCAAAGAGTCGGCCGTCTGTATCTCATTTGCTATATCGTCAACAATCCATCTCAGCCTCTCGGAAAAACGGCAACGCTTCGCCTAGCCGGTGACTTCAGTATACCATGGCACATGCCACAGGATGTCATTCTCAGCCTTTCCCATGCTTCTGCCACATGGCAAACGCTAACACTTCACGATCCTCCCGCTACTATCAACGCAGAGGCCAGATTCATCGCCTTGGTCAGCGGTGAAGCAATATCTCTCGGCATTTCGGTATCCACACCCCACCGACCGAACGATCATTGCGGGGAAAATCCGGGGTGCAGAGCATGTTCGTGGACCTATCGGTGAGCAATCGCGATGTTGTTGGCTGATATCTCGGTGAGCGTCATGTTGTAGAGTCGTTGATATTCCGCACAACTGGCGGCTCATGGCAGTGCCGTTGGGAGCGACTCCAACTGGCCAATGGTGCCCACTGCCGACACGCTCACAACCGGCATGCAAGAAATAGTCTCTTTTTCTTATATCCTTTCGGGAGTACTAATGCCAGCGCCCATACACAATAACCAGTGGCATCTGAGAATTCAAACGAGGTTACAGCGTCTCTTCAGAAACGATCCGAACCAGACGCTATTTTGGTGCCCCAAGTTCAGCCTCAAACTCGACGATCCCAGCCAACTCAATGGATAATGCCAGGTGACTTGGCGCAAAAGTAAGCCAGTTAATCTCCACAGACCACCTCGCTTCCCCTCAACGTCCAGCTCTCTGCCATGTGTGTGGCTTAGGGATGCTATGCGCTCTCACCGCAATCTCAATTTCAGGATGCCACGATTCAGACATGCAAGCCATCGTTGACAACTCTACTTGATTGGGTTGAATGCAGTCAAGAGTCTCACGGCTTTGTCTCAGAAATCTAGTCTCATACCAACCAGCAAACCAACTGCTGCCCCACACCATCCTTGAATTCAGCATATCGCGGCAACTCAATACAGTACTTGTGAGGCCTGGTTTGCGGTATTATGGAATAAGCTTTTCAAAGTAGCCAGCAACGAGCGAGTCATTTCTGAGAAGAAGATTGGGTTGCAAGCCTCCAGCCTTGGCGAATGTGCTTCCCTCATAGTTGCGTGATGCGAGTCAAAAGAGTGTTTGAACCTTGAACTTGGTGTGAAGTCGATGTTCTCGAGGGCTATGCGGTGAAACTCTAGACCAAGGATGAATGCCATGTTCTCGAGTCAGCTTGCTCACCTCTGACCCCGCTCCCAGTTCATCCAGATCATCAGAAGCTGTTCCCTCGAGGCTGGAACACCAGACCTCCTAAGGGACGCCACCATGCCTTCCTGCCCTGCCACCCTTGGCAGTGTCTAAGACCAGGAGGTACGTCTGGGTGCCGTCCTCGGATACCCCAGTCTGAGCTTCCATTTCCGGGCTCGTGTGAGCTCTCTGCTCTCCCTGCTTCCTGGTTTGTAAACTTTCACCGAGCTTCGCTCCGTGCACCTCCTCTCCGGATCGGCACTTGCGGTGACGTGTTAAAACGCGGGGACAGCTACTCGGCCAGACCTTAAATGGACAAGACTCCAGGTCACGACCAACCATTCTTCGTTTTGCCGAGGGGTGAGAACAAGGGAGACAAAGAGGGAACGTGTTTGCTTTTTTTGTGATTTTGCTTCGAAGCGAAGCCGCCGGCAACCACCGGGCGCCATATCCCGGTCATTTGGTCCCAAGGTTGGCTGCGCTTCGACTCCTCGGATTGACTGGCCCTTCAGTCGGAAGAGCATTGCTCGCCAATAAGGCTGGCTCATTGTGCTTTTTTTGCTACTGCACGAAAACGGCGAAGGAGCAATGTGATGGAGGAAAAGGGGGAAAGCGCAGCACGTTGTGTCATCTGCTTTCTGGCTCCTGCAGCGTGCAGATACAACCCCAGAGCCCAGAGGCCAATCACCCCCTCGTCGGGAGAAGTTTTTCGGTACCCATGGTTAGTGGTCTGACAGGTCAAACCCGGCGCGGGGAACACCCCAGCCCAGGCCCTGCACCCCAGCTCATGCTTGGGAGCTTTTGCGGGCGACGTAGCAGCAGAAATCTCATGATGCCCGTGTGGTTATTGCATGACATTGAGGGTTCTGTGGGAAGGAAGGGCACCCGTGCATTGCGGGGTTTCCGCCTACAGAATGGAAATAATAACTCAAGGGATGGCCAGCCAGTCTTGTGTACGAAATACCAGACACTCGGCGACGAGGGAAGAGGGGAGTGGTGCCAACCTGCGGCCGGCTGGTCGAGTGTCCTCTGGTTCATGTCTCTCCTGCGTCCGATCGAGCCGAGGGGGGCAAGCCCAGCCCTTTGGGATCGGGGTGTCTTGGCTGCGAGTGTAGTTGTGATAGGGCTTGAAAGGGGCGTTCGCGTTAAGCTTGCTGTCTTAGACATGAAAAGTAAACTCTGGGTGTCAGCCTCTGCCGCTGCGGCAAAGGCGGAAGGACCCCTTTATGACATCTCAAATGCGAACCTGCTTGGTGCTGTGTAGGGTGGGTGGTGTTGGCGTACGGCACGTCTCCCTTGCGAATGCTGCGAAAGTTCACTCAGTTGGTGAGACAGATGGGATGCCGTGACTGCTGCTCAACAGGTCTACGATTGTTGTCGTCGTTCGGACATTCCATCTTGGGGCATTTCGTTGGTTTTTGCCCCGAACAAGGAGCAGGTTGGCTGACGCGTTTCTGGGCCTGCATCCATGCCTGTAAGAATGCTTGCGAGAGCCACTTGGCTCACATGCAACTGCCTTCTTCCCTCGAAAGATGTTTGTTCTTGATGAGGTGACAGTCTACGATCCCTCGGTCGCGTACAGTCCTGAGCCTGGTTCGACGGAGAAGCCAAACCGGGCAGCCCAGCGATTATCCATTAAACCCTCACTTCGCGATGGCTGAGAAACACCTTGAGAACGACGAAAAGATTGATTGCGTAGATACCCAATTTTCCAGCGCGTGACCTTTATTATGCTGCAGTCCTCCATAACACCGAGCCATCCCCCTGGTATTGAATGACGATCCGTGCCGTGATTATATCGCAGGTCCCAGCGGCGACTCGTGCGCCGGCCAAATGCCTGGTGTTCTTCGTAATTTGGGGTCCCCATCCCTTCGGGCCGCTACAACTCGTCCCTCCAATCGGTCATCCCTCTTCATCGAGTAGACAGGTTCTGGATCAGCGATACGTTGTCTCCCTTCAACATGATTTGGCCTGGTCGAGTTGTTAGCACCTCCCTACCGTCACAGACGCGTGTTGGAGTTGTACCTAATGATCTCCGCGTTTCCTCCTCGTTCGTCTTAGATTTTTGTCGGACCTCGACAGCATCGTCGATGACGAGGTTCATGAACTCATCGAAACCCTAGTGTCGTTAGAAAAGAGAGTATGCGTATCAGGAAAATTCACGTACTCGAATCTTGCCCTCGATGCGGATCGAGAGCTGCTCATACAGCCACACGCTGACAGTTTCGCGCTACTATAGGTTAGAATCAAAAACAAGTAACTGAGCGCGAGAGGTTGAATGCAAGAGCTCCGAGTACCAACGTCAAACACGCTTGAAACCAAAATTTAACAAGAGGCCGATCCATGACTTCGCGAAGCTGAAACAGTCGGGCAGTCGGTTTCAGCAAAAGTCCAGACAACGACCTGAACATGGTTACACGCTTAGGCACTCTCCCAGTCGAGACAGACCATCCGTACGTGTTTTTCCCAGGCATGTACGATCGTATCCCATCAATGGTTTCTCACGGTTTGGCATTTCGTTTCTCGGGGCTCGTTCGTGATCGGCATTCTCGTGCGCTCGAACGTATCATATGAAGGTTTAAGATAGCACTCACATTTTGGAGCATCTTAAAGATGTAGTTACTATGGCCTGTTAGCGACTGCGCATGCCTGAGATCGGATCGTCGCGCTGCGACTGATGCATACATGGGAGGGAGAAGAACGCGGCGACCGCCGCCACCACCACGACCAGTCATTTTGTTTCGGGGGGAAGCGAGAAGGTATTTGTCGAGAAAGGCGTCGTAGACGAAGGGTACGCGGCTTGGATCGATAGAGGCTGGATTGAAATTGGACCACGGTGAATCTGTCGTCGCAGGATCAATGCCACAGCTCCATCAGCCTGCTCCCAAAAACTTTGCGGGGCGGAATAACATTAATCCGCAGACACATGCACGACGAGTACGCCAGGACAGCCGGTCAACGAGAGTCAACCTTAAAGTTATGACCGCAAAGAGTTCATGGGCTTTTTAATATGGAATTCTCTTTTGTCAAAGTATAGACAAAGATTGAATAAGCCGTTGTAGTGGAGGATTCGTCAACTCACTTTGTTGTAGGAAGCTGCTTGTGGCCCCTCCAGATGGACGTCAGAGGTATTTGGTCGGTCATACAGAAACTGCCATAAGCATCATTTGACTTGCGATTCACGAGTTCGAATTAATTGAAACGAGACTTATAGGCATTATAGAGGTTTTAAATTTGATTTACTTGGTCAAGTATATTGAATCGTTTTCGTTGTGAGTCACACAGCATGCCCAGTTCTCTATCAGCTACCCTATACCTAGGTCAAGGCCGACTAAAACGCAACAAAATGGAATGCCCTGTGTGCATTTCCTTAACATGAACCTCATAAATACCAAAACCAGTACTTAAACTACTGATTATATACCCATATCTTCAATAAATACGCTCCTTCTCTAAGCTCGTGCGCACAACAGAATTCGGCGATGTTAACCATTACACTGAACAAAAGAGCCCTAATGAACGGAAATGAACACTAAGAGCTTGGGTCCATTATCCGCAAGATCAGCCACCCTTTGTATCTTGCAAGTTTCTCTATTTGCGAGACAAAAAAACATCATACATAGTATCGAGCACAAAATTTTGAGCGTTGATGAATCACTTCAGCCAAGTCTAGAGCTGAGGCGAGAGTGGTATTCGGTGGACAGCTTCGTGAAGTGGGGAGGGGCAATTCCAGCCAAGCACTGGTTACGAAACATAGTATGACAATCAATTAGAAAACTCAGTTGAAATGAGTAAAAAAAACAAGAACAAAAAAGTGAAATGCGACCACGCCAGGAGTCGAACCTATTTGGGGTATTAGCCTTGTGTTTGGGGAAAATCGCCTTGCAGGTGAAGAGGGAACTGACCTGGAGTCTTCAGAGGATTCGTATGCTGGGAGCCGAAATCTGACGCCTTAGCCATTAGGCCACGCGGCCGTTGGGAGACGACGAAATTTTGAAGTCCATGAGTGTCGACGTTCTGGAGACGTCGCGTTACGGCAGGGAAATTGAATGCTAGCCATTGCTTTGGGGCCTTCTTCATTGTCTGTAATGTTTTGGTCAAGCGAATGAATGATTTGGGTCTTTTCAGGCCATGGATGTGAGGGGCAGGAGGATCTCGCACTCATTGTCAACATCGTACCATCGGCCACGAAGCCTGTCCATTCACAGCTCAATGCTGTGAAGGATTAACGGGAGGATAAGCCTTCCTTGGTGATTCTACATCTCTTCTGGGATAAGGCCAAGATGAATGGTTGAGTTAGAGGTATGCTGTGCTCGCGCTGTCGACGGGATGCCGGCATTCTGACACTGGGAACACTCAAGGCCATCCTCTTTAAAATCACAAGGCACATATTTAGAG
>JALNIO010001384.1:0-19745 GCA_023509875.1 Rugonectria rugulosa
AAAGCCGAAGGTCCTATGTAAGTCACAATGATGAAGATCCAGACTAGTCCGCTCTGACCATGTCCAGGCTGAGGGAAGTGGGTGATGAGTGGCTGGATGGGGTGGAAGAGATGACATTGAGACCGGGGCATGTATTAGAAGATGATCCTGGGTAAGAGCTGCACTCTAAACAACCGAGCCAAGTCATGATGGGATGGATCAAGCGCCTTGGGGACCCTGGAATCCAGCTTCAAGCTCGACTCGGATGCAACAAAGGCACCATGATAGAATCAGACTAGAGTTATGGATGCGCGGTGTAAAGGTACGGGCGAAGTACACGATAGTAGGCTTGACAGTCTCCAAACTCGGGAGAGGGCGTTGACTCGAGTCTGGTGTGGCTGGTGAACGGGTACTGGGTGGTACTGGCCGCGGTACTGTACCTGGTACCACGTACCGTGAATAAGTGTGACAGTAATGATGAGGAACGGTTGGGTAACGTCTTAGAGCAGGAGAAGAAAGACATGGGGATAAGAAGGGACCTTGGCGAAGTCAAGATTGCAACAGACCCCACCGGCGTAGGAACCTGGAACAGTCGACAGTTAATGGCTATTTCCTGTAGCCTACCTGCCCACCTTCATACATATGGTATGTAATCCACATATATGTCCGGAGAACGTCAAGCTTGTTATAGGGCGTAATGACGGGTCTCGGCATTCAGATAGCACCAACCTGCCGCTTGGCATCTGATTCACACCAGATATCTCATACTCTCAAGACACAATACTATTTGGGGCCATGTATTACAAAACAGGAAGACAAAGACGACGACTCGACTCGCAAGGTGTTGGGTAGGTAAAATGATGCGAAGGCCTCGTGGAGGCGGGTGGGCGTCTTGGAACCCGAATCCAACCTGGATAGCGCGTTGGACCCCCCTCCGCCTCGAAGCCGGCATAGAGCCCTCTAGACTACGGCGCTACTGGCCAATCCTGAACGGCCTATGGTAAACGGGACCGCTTACTTCCCTCTTGGCGTCTGTGTACAGTCCAGGTGTTATACGTAAATTAAACGGCAGTGAAGAGCCGATCAATATCGAGATGTAATGACGGTGCTGCTTCGGCATTAGGAAGAACCCCCGTTCATCGAGTTAGCACTGAGGAAATGCCCGAACAGGGTGTTGTACAACATCTTTGTCCACCGTTGTGCAGAAGGAGAATCCGTTATTGGGCCGAAGGCACAAATATTCATTGTTGCAGAGCTATTATTCGTATTGAAATCTAGTACAGTTAAACCGAGTGAGGGACTGAACTCAACTCACACGGTTATGAAGAACTCACAAAAGAAACGAGAAGATGGGCCGTCTTTCAATTCTCGGCATGTCGTTGAGTGAGCGTCGTTTTAGAGTGCTTGAGCTGAAGCTTGTTTTTGAGTTTCGGCAGGGACCAGCACGGATTCTAGGCCAGTGCCACTTGGTTGGTTCCTTCCTCACCATGTTATGAAAAGGACTTTCAAGTCGAGGGCCTGGAGTTGACCTCGACAAGGCCAGTATCTCTCATTGCTGTTATTGTACATGTACGTGAAAACATTTTGGAAGGATGCAATTCTTGTAATGACTGCTGCTTAGTACTTCGACCGATGTAGGTAGATTCACCGGCTAGAGTCTTTCCTTTCTCAATGTACTGTACATACCTAGAAGACTTGCTTCTTCTCCCCCACCTTTCCTTCTCTGGCACTGACCTGACCCTTGTCTGTATTTTTCGCTTTTTTTTCGGGTTGTTTAGGACCCTCTTTCCACGCCCTTAACCCTGTTTGTCGTATGCCGTTTCCCGTTCGACCAACAAGGGAAAGTTCGCAACAGGGAAAGAGACTCCAAATAATTTTCGGAGCGAATACTCGTGATTGGGGATGCAAGAGAACGACACCGCGACATCAACAAGTTGTAAGACGTACCACCAACTGCCATCTAATTAGGTGAGAACATCCACGACACGACATCGACCATCACCACCAAATCCTCTCTGTCATGAAACTCACTCTTCTCACCGAGATCCTGATGCATGTTCCCCAATTTGGTGGTTGTCCAACGGAGAATTACCGAGACGAGCGAATACTTTCAAGAACCACCATCCATCTTTGGGCGAAACGCAATTACGTAGCTCCAAGCAATATTCACCGTCTTGTGCAGCACAAGAGATGTTGCATTCACTTACTACCTGATCTTCATTCCCTAGTTCACAACTTGTACAGTACAACCAGATCCAAGATGACCATCAACTACGCCTCTCAGCCAATCGTTGGCCCCACGTCAAGCTAATTGACTCTTCAACTGGTCTCTTCTGGCGCATCACGAACCCTCAACGCTCACACTGCTCCCCCACTCCGGGCGACCTTATCTCTTCCTCATGCATGCCATGTGGCCATGATCCAGCCTCCTTCACCGTCAATCTTGATGGTCAATCTCTAGAACCATGGTGCTCCCCATGATCACAAGGACCCTTCGAGCATGGGCTCTGGAAACCGTCCATGCTGGACCCTTGAACCGACGCTGACGGTCAACGTTTGCGCCTCGCTCGCTCTAACTGGTTCATTTGGACCCGAGCGTGACCTCGACAGTTATGGGCGCGCTATCCACCGCAGAGACATGGTCTCGTCAAATCGTCAATGGCGATGCTTGCTCTCCGCACGCGTCGCCGTCATTGGTCCGTGGGCCGCGCTCTCTGCTTAAAGGGTCCGTCCAGGGAACCACGGCTTGCTCCATAGGGACCAGTCTTGATGGTAACCAAGGCTATGGTAATATCACAAGCCGGCTTCTCAACGACAAGGCTTCGGCCCAGGCGAAGAGACGGCAATTAGCGTGGCGGCCTGTTGGACCCAGATCTCAATCCTAATAAAGCGTCGCATCTCGCCCGCCGTTAGCCACATGTCGGAGTGATTGGATCTCAGCCGTCTAAGCCACTGCCAACTTCCCCCAGTCCGGTTTTGACCAGCTTCGAGATTGCTCCTCGGAGCCAAATGATATGCGCTTTGGGCGGCAAGACAGCCTGCACGTCGTGCTTGAAACGGATCCATGGTCTTTCTGATGCATACTTTTCAGTGTCATGAGGATTATTCTGTCATAGCTTTGACTGTCATGAGATCCCATGTACAGCACCCTTGTCGTCATAGCGATCCAGCGCCTTCTACGTAGTAAACGGCAAGGACTCATACTATGTGCTGATATTCACATGTCCCCAGTGTTAGTGATCGAGGTATTCTTGAGATACACCCCCAGGACAATTTGAGTGAATGTGCCAAAGGTATGGCTCAAGTGTGATTTGTCTCGACACCTAGTTGAACTTCAAAGTGGCGGGCTACTCTACTACAGAGGTCAAGTTCCAAGCACACCGATTTTCACACAAGTCTGCAGCACGTTCTAGCATAGCTCGGATACATAAAATAACTTGATAAAGTCTCGGACACGTCCAATGTTAATAAAAATCTTGATATGATTTACGTATTGTTGGCATCTTTTCGGTGAGGAGCTTATTGTTCACCTTTGCGAACAGCGAATTGCCCTGTGGCTTATCCGTTGGCTTATCCGTTGGTGCATTTATACAAGTACAGAGTGGTTTGCAAATCTCTAGGGGGAAGATGAAGGGCTCGGTTTATTGCGCCTCTTGGAAATATTCATTTTGTGTCATGGTTGGTTGACCAGGCAGCTATCTGCATGGTTGATGTTGGCCACGAATCTGGGTAAATCATTGGGAGCATCTGTAAAGAGGTTTATTTGGGCTCATTCGCATCAAAAGCGCAACGATGTACCCGAGTAAAGAAATATTGCACGATTGCTTGCATTAGGTACCTAGCTGGCCACCATTTTTGGTTCAAAGGGTATCATATGTGGATGTTTGACATCATCCTGCTGTTCTCGACCTCCCCGTCTCCTCGCCCGTGTCTCAACGATACCGTACTGTGGTATTTCATGCAGCATGCAGCATGCAGCATGCAGCTAGCGCATTAGGCTCTGGCCGTTCAAAGAGACACGGGGCATTTCTCCTCTCAGCCTACATACTAAGGTAGACTCTGGATATCTTCTCGTCTTGTTTCAGGCTTCGAGGCCAACATGATGAGACATCGCGCCCGTAACTATCAACTTCCGAACTGCATTTGCATTCGGAAACTCATGTTGGTGATTAAATCGCGTTGTCGCCGTAATCTTGTGGTATGTTTTTCATGGGGCTTTCTCGAACAACTTCTGGATAGGTTTCGCGGCCTGAGGAGGGTATAAGTATGTGACAAGAAGATGAAACAGATCCGTTGCATCACACGCAGAAGACTTACGTCAATAAACTTCTCGAGATCCTTATCCAAGTTTGCCAGGTCATCCTTGCGCCGCTTGTTGTCAGCTATCAGCTTTTGTTTTCGCTTTAATAGTTCTTGTCTTTGCTGTTCCAGCGCTTCTCGTTCGGCCCGTTCATGGTCAATACGTGCCACCATCAACGTATTTTCGTCATCGTCTTGGTGCTCGGGATGTTGGGAAAGGAATTGTTCCACAGGAATAAGGGGGAGTTGTTGATACTTGTGGCTGCAACCGACTGTTAGTTCTGAAGGATAAAAGCCTGGATGGCTTCGCCACGCAATCCAATGAACAGGATACGTACTCGTAAGACTCGCAAGCAGAGATTTCACCTTGCAGATGACGTTGCTCGTAGTATAGATTCTGGAGTTGCAGATGTAATCGGTCGACCTCCTGACGCGCTTCCGCGGTCTCGGCCTTGGTCTCGCGCGCAGAGAAGCAAGCACTTCGATGAAGACCTCGTAAGTGTGCAATACTCGTGAACATTAATTTTTGCTGCTTTGCGATGTCTGTTTGCGTGTCTGCGGCGACAGAACCGCTGGCAGCTTTCTCGAGAAGGCTGAGGAGAGTGTCGGCCTGATCGCGTGCTTGGTCGGAGGTCTGTAGTACGATGGCGAGGCGAGGCTCAGTGACGATTTTATCAATTGCCATGGTGGAAGAGAAACGAAGCTATTGGGTAAACGTCGAGAGATGTGTAGTCGTAGGAGAAAATCAAATGGAAGCTTCCAAGAACAAGGCTACACTGGGAACATTGGTTGGTGTATCATGAAAGCGACGGTAAACATGTGGAGACGAGGCTGACGCATGGATGGATGTCATGAATCGGATCGGATCAAATCGACCGGGGGACTAAGCTCCAAATTATCAGCAAGCCAGTGAGAATGTGTGCTAGGACCGAGAAACGGTACCAACGAGAAAAAAACATGTGAAGAAGGAGCCGGCATAACGTGAGACAAATTAAACATCACACGGGCAGTGCCATATGTAATAATGAGACATCAAATAAGCGACTGCGTGTGAGGCGTTTGGGTTGGCCACGTCATTTGATTTATGCTTGATAAAATGCCTCCTCTTCAGAGGAGCTTCAACGGGTAGCCAGGAATTACAGTCGCATGGAACTTGAGAAATATCCAGCATGTCCAACTTATATCCGGAGTCGCCATCCACCTTTGGTTCCAGGTCCCGTCCACCCAAGCAACCAGGCACAGGGACCTGCTGCAGCTAATTCCAGGGACCCTCAGGGCTGCCCTCGGCCTCAGGGCAGCCCGGTTCCCCCAACAATGCCCCCCGGTGACCCCTAGACTCCCAAGACCGACCCCCCTGCCCCCTCACAACAGGTGCCCAAAACAATGCCCGATTGGCGGGGAGTTTATTCGCGTTGGACGGCCCGTGGCGAGCTTTTGTCCACTGTCATCTGCTTTTGCCACTGGGCTCACGATTGATTGGATGCTTCTGCGCGATGGCTGATATTTGAACTGAGGGATTCTGGACTACATAGCGCAGCGCTCTTCATTTTATGTCCGATACTATACATTATTATCTACTCTCAGGCCTCCTTTCTCTCACATAGAGACTTGCGTTGACCGTCCTGCTGTTCCTCCAACAAGACAAAATCTCACTCAGCTTCCCGACCGCAGCTGTTTTCTGTTTTGTTGAGTGGCAATCATTTTCCGCTTGTCATTATGCCGCTTCGTCTCCATGCCGGAACATCCACTCTTTAGCTAACCACTAAAAATTAGTGGAGGTCTCAGGCCTCGCCAAGTCCGTGGTACCCATGAGACCCAATTTCCAGCTCCCTCTTTCCGATCTATTGAGTCCATTTCTTCCTCACTCCTCACTCCTCACTCCTCACTTCCATTCCTTCATTAATTTCCTTTCTTCCCGTGACGAACCTCTTCTCAAATCGCTCATCGAGCTTCGTTGCAACTGTTTCTTGGTGTTTCTTGCTTAGCATTACATGTAACTCTCACAGTCTACATGTAGAAACCGTTACGTCTCACATGCCAACAAAAGTCATCCTCCCATCCTAATTCCGTGGACGCCAAGTCCCACGCCCCGGCTTCGGTAATCTCCTCCTGGCGCGCGGCCAATCACCACTACAGTTCCTCCACGATTTGCCATCACGATTCCAACTTGTCCCTACCTATCTTATCATACCTTACATACAATACTTGTAACCCTAGCGAACAACCAATTGTGTATTGCAGCCAATACTCGTGCCTGCAAGTCCTCCGTACGCCATACTGTCGCCCTCTGTCGCTCTCTGTCGCACCCATCGAGTTTTAGCTGTGGCTTGCAGAAAGGGTCGCACCGACGCCCTCGGGCGTAAAAGCATAAACACAACGGATTCGCCTCACTCCAGAAACCGCCATCATGTCCGACGTAACTACTGCTATAACCACGGCCTGCTCCTGCCGGACTCAGGACGAAGCAACAACGGCCTCTGCCTCTGCCTCTGGATCTAATCCCCGCGCTGGTGCTGATCAGCCCCGCAAACGTCGACACTCCTTCTTCATCCCCCGCCGTCGTTCTATTGTTGGTTCTATCATGGATGGCGAGGAAGGCCTCCTGCTCAAGGTCGACTTGTTTCTTTCAGAACTTGAGCGCCGCCTGGATTTCATCGAAAGTTATGCCGACCTGAGCAAGGATTCGAGTATATCCCGCGCCTTTTCAACACTACAGGCTGTTCGTACACGATGTTCCCATGCTTCAGAAGAAGTCCTCGGCGCGGGTCGACGACGGCTACACATCATGGTCGAGACTCTTGAAGCAAGATATCATGACGGTCTCGAGGCTACGGGAACTCTCAATGAGAAGGCCCGTGTCGGGGTTGAATTGCTGGAAGAGATGTTGACGGAATTCGAGACCCGGGCCTACAAGTTGCGCGAGCAAGGCTTTGCTAACGCTGCAAATGCCGCTGAAGCTTTCATGGATGAAGGCCGACGAGTTGCCAATGAAGGTCTTGAGCGGGCAATGCGCGCCGCCCTATCATTAGAAGAGCACATCCAACAAGCCATCGTCCAAGCCAAGGAGGGCCGTCTCATCTCTTACGACGACTTGCCTATGCCGTGGAGAAACAACCCTCACATTCTCAAGGGCTATCGATTTACCGAATCGAAACTCGACTGTGTCTTGTCGGCCTTCAACGTCTCCAACGAAACGGTCAATATTTGGTCACATTTTCTCGGGCTCATTGTGCTTCTTGCTATCGCCTTTTGGTTTTACCCTAGCAGCAACAATTTCTCACTCAGCTCCAAGGCAGACATATTTGTGGCTGCCGTCTTTTTTGTCACAGCTGGGCTGACTCTCGTATGCTCGACGGTTTGGCACACCATGAACGCGGTTGCTGATGTGGACGCAATCTCAATCTTTGCTTGCGTCGATTACACAGGCATCTCATTGCTAATAGCTGCTTCCATCATGACCACCGAGTACACGGCCTTTTACTGCGACCCTGTTAGCAGATATACCTACATGACCCTCACGGCTTTGCTTGGCACTGGAGGAGTTGTTCTACCGTGGCATCCCCGTTTCAATGGTGCTGATATGGCCTGGGCTCGCGTCGCTTTCTACGTCGGTCTGGCCTTGACTGGGTTCATGCCTATTGTTCAGTTGTGGTGGACGCATGGCCCCGACTTTGTCCGCGACTTCTACTCGCCCATCTCCAAGTCTATTTTGGTCTACTTTGGGGGTGCTGTTGTCTATGCCAGCAAGGTTCCTGAGCGCTGGTGCCCTGGAATGTTCGACTACATCGGAGGTAGCCATAATCTTTGGCATGCAGCTGTGCTTGGTGGCATCCTGTTCCACTACACGGCTATGCAAACATTCTTTGCCAATGCTTTCCACCGTGCTGAAGGCGGCTGCCCTAGCTACTGAGAAGACAAGCAATTAATTGGACGACCTCTTTATTCATGCTCTATGAACTGAACTTGATCACCCTCAAATTTGGCCACACTGCTCTTCGCCCTTCATAAGAAAGCCTCTTTATATACAGGAAAACCATTTGAAACTCTCCAACCGACAGGAAGCAAATTGATGAGTGCAAGTTACCTACCACGCGGCCAACACTGCGGCCAAAATAACTAGAGCCAGTCTCGAGGCCGGGTCGCGTCGTACGGTCTCCGATGCGATAGTGGACAAACCCATCTTGCCAGTGGGTGCAGGCACTCGAATGTCTTGGGCTGCCGAGGCAGCTGTCGGCTCTGTTGGCTGAGTAGCCGTGCCAATGGCAACGGTTGTCTTGGTCTTGGTCATTTCAGCGGTGGTCAAAACTGCGTCAATGGTCCAATGGCTGTTGGTGACGGACTCGAATGTTCGAAAAAACTCGGCCGCATTGTCCTTGTGGGATAATCAGCTGGATGTTGAACGTGGTGAATCAAAGGCACTATACCTAGCTGCAGCAAAGCTTATCGACACAACACATGTCGATGAGGCCATCTTTTCTAAAAGACTCCTGTTGAATGCCGTTAGACGTCGTCAAATTAATGGGGTGCGACTTTTTACCTTGTCAAATCCTCCCTCGGGTTTCTCAATCCATTGTCCAATGCAAGGGAGCCAGCCAAGTATCTCTTCGCACTTGACTTCACCATCACGAGGGAACATGGACGCGGCAGGCGAGGGGCTCGCTCTGCCCTCGGCAACAACGATTCCTGCGAGGAGGGCCGCGACAGATGTTTTGAAAAGCATGGCAAAGAATTGTGCCGCTTGATCGGTATATTGTGTGGTGGAAGTTTTGAAGTGATTTCAGCAGGTGAATTGTGGAAGGGATGATAAGGTGATGGGTTTCCACGGCGATGATGAACTGACGGCAGCTGGTGGATAGCTGGCAAGAGAATTGGCAACATTATTGGGCGAAAAGCGTCGCACACTGTTGCACTTGGCATAAGTAGGCGTTTGTAGGGCTTTGGCTACACTTTCAAACGCCAGCATAGAGGGGTTTGTACATGGCATATTTAGCATAGAATAAACACATAATTAAGATAATTAACAGCATTCGTTTCTTCATTAATTCATCCAATGGAGCATCTTCCATCCCATCAAGATGTATACCTGTGCCTCGTTTTTCTCGTCTGGCTCGAGTTTGGATCTGTTCTTGGGCACGTAAAAGATTATTAACAGGCCAGCCTTTCCCATAACCCGCCCTCTCAACCGTAGCATTAATGAATTATTCATGCCAATCATACTAGAATGGGGTTTCCTTGTATACCCCTTCAGATCTCCAACATCCGTCATAATTGGCATTCAGGCTGCATGGCGCTATCCAGTCGTGCGGCGATACGGTGCAGGGCATCCGGTGCTTCCGGGATGCGCTGGGGGAGCCCGGATCGGGCCGCATATCTTGCATCTGTCCTGATGAGCTGCATGATGCACCTTGCAGGTATCTTCTGTGCAGCCGATACGCTGGTAGTTCCTGACCAGGTACATTACCCCGACTTCCGCGGCAGTTCTAGCAGGGAGTCGATTTGGAACATTGTATCGGGTTCCCTGTTGGCGTTTGCCCAAGCCAGCTTCAGTTACTGGACCACAGCGAAATACAACCGCTTAGCTCGTTGAGCCAGCCCATCTGTTGGCTCGTTACAGCGCATGCGATACAATCTCGGCATAGACATCATCGGGAATCTTCTTGATTATCCCAATGGTGACAGACTTGACGAGATCAGCGTTGAGCTGCGGGAAGGAGCGGAGAACTTTGTTCGGACTAATGGTTCATTAGCATCGTGGACGTATATGATGGAGATTTAGGAATCACCTTGGAGATTCGAGAATCTGGGCGCGCATAATGGTGAGCTGAGCTACGATGCAGACAATGTTCAGGTGAGGTCCGTAAGCGAACAAAAAGTCCCAGAGGCGGAGGACTTCGGGTAAAGGTGGCGTGCAAGCGCACAGGGTCAGAACGGAAGGGAATGCGTAGATTTCGGCCGAAAGTCCCTTGGCAGTCAAGTACATGCTCAGCTTAGGGTCAACAATGGCGAGGACCTTGTCAACAAGCGCAAGACCCCGATGGACACCGTCCATGGCTCCTCGGATGTACCCGGGGCACTCCCTTGTGAGCAGGGAATGGAAAGCAACAAATGCTTCGGCCTCACTGCGAGCAGCGTACAGAAACGGCGCCGCGAGAACATTCATTCCTTGGACGTAAGTTCCGGGTTCTGGAGCATTGGCGCCGGTTCCGGACTCTGAGCCTTCGGTGGTGAGAGTCAGGGCCCGGGCCCGATTTCGGGACGTCGGTGAAGATATGCTGCTTTGAGAGTGACCTGATACGGAATTGCGGCTGCTGCCGGGGCGACTCTGACGTGTTTCTTCGCGAGCGTCGTGGAGCTTCCAGGCAATGGCATTTAGCAGACGAATCAAACTGGCCTCGCTCACTCGGCGACGGAACAGCGGGTCAGTGGTGAGGGTTCTGAAGGTATCATTGCGAATCTTCGAGTAAGCCGGGGATGCGCCGCGATGAATGAGACCCAAATAATCATCGGTTGAGAGTATCGGGGCATCGAGAAGTACTAGCCAGACATAGATCCTCAGGGTGGACTGTGTGCACGCCCAGTCAGCGATCACTTCACAACACAAGCGGCCTGGGTCAAGTTATCCTTACCATTCCGTCCTCTTCGCTTTTAACTCCCCCATCAATGACCTTCCAGCGCGCGCTCTCCAATGCCCCCAAGAAATCGCCATCGGTAGGCCCTTCGCGGATTATCTGATTCAGCGACAAGTGGCCATGCGAGAAGACGGGCTTCTTGGAACCTGCACGTTTACTAGCGGTGACGACGTTCATCTGGTGAATCAGAGGCGGCGTCGCATCGCTATTCGCACGGCCACGTTGAGGCGATCGGTTGGCAGGGACGGAGTTCGAAGCCGCTTGGCCTGTGACATTGGAGGTAGAGGTGCGAGTAGGCGAGACATTGCGGTGCTGCTCGCGAAGACGCTGCTGGGAGATGAGCGAGGGAGGGTTGTTGGCGCGGGCGCCGAGGGTGTGGGCGGACTGGAGGCGGCGGAGAGCGCGATGGGTGCGCGGAGACGGAGGAGCTTGAAGTTCGGTCGTTAGGGAAGCGGGCAGCGAGGGGATCGCCAGTTTGTTGGAGGCGGACGAGGATGATGATGAGAAGGAGGGATCGGACATGGCTTCGAGACTCTAGTTGGATGTGGAGGGAGGAGGCATTGACGAGCAGGACAGGGTTAAGGATTATGGATGATGGGTTGGAGATGGGAAGAGGTGAAGATGCAGAGGGAATGAAGTAAGCATGCGACGAGGGGTTATCAATTTTTGGCCTCCCCCTTAGTTCTTTTGGCTGAGGTTGTTGTGTCTCGGTTGTCGTGGTTGTGGTTGTGGTTGTGGTCGTGTCTTGGGGCGACACCTAAAACCCGTTAGCGGGGAGGCTGGAACAGTGTTCACTCAGAATGAGGCTGGAACCGTTTCTTGGTGGTGGGACACTTTTTTTTTTTTCCAGGTACCTGCACACAGAGTAAGCTTGCCCAGCGCGTAGGTTTCGCGTTGGCGTCGAGGCACTGGCTGGATCAGTAGAGTAAAGAGGTATGGACGTGTGCTCGTATAATCGAAATAATATTATTGAATACAGTTTCTTCTTCTTCGTCTTCTTTTTCTTTCGTTTTCCCCCCCATTTTCTTCCGCAGACAATGGGCTCGACGTTGTTCCCGACTCGACCTTTTCCCTCCTTTCTCATGTCGTCATCTTGACCCGTTGGCCGCTGAACCGCTCACTTGGGGGGGCTGGGAGGACTCGAGGATGTTTAGCCGAAAGCAGGAAACTTGACCAAGACCAAGAGAACTAGAATGAGGAATTGGGCAGAACATCAGTGTTTGGAAAGAAATCCTCGAGGAGACTTGACACGTCGAGGGTTGAGGAATGCGAGAAGGAATACTCCGTAGTCACTTGGTGATTGACCTTATTCAGTCCCTGTCTGTGTGGCCCAGTAGCATCTTGTCTTAGAGAGCCGAGACATCAGATACAAGTATAATAAAATGGAGAGATAGAATGGAGCGAGCTGACGCATGCCCGACGACCCGGGCGTGATTCAATCCGTGTATTTCCACTTCCGGCCCCGCCGTCCCCTGATATTCTAGTGATGAGACTCATAATTCCTTATGCGTTGTGTACAAAAGATTTGTCCAGTATTCCGTATTCATATCCAGGAGCGGCACAAAGCACACCATTCCAGTGCTTCATCGGGATCATGGATGGGTCCGGAAATGACATGGGCGAAACATGATGTGTCACCCAACCTGCCAACTCCCCGATGTTGCCGTAGATTTTTTTTCAGTTGCTAAGAAGTTTATTCGTAAGCTCAAAAGGAAAGCAACGATATTCAGGAACATGGAGAGAGGTAAGTAGGTACTATGAAAGAATAAATACACGTCGAGTCTACCTTGATCTACTTCCATGTCAGTCAAGTACTGTAATACCTGGTGAACCACAGTTTTAATATTCAGGGCCACAGTCTGATACAAAGTACCGGGTACGTAACGAGGACGTCGTAATGTGCCTGACGACGCGCACTTGGCGCATCCCACCCAGTCAAGGAACAGAAGGAACGGGATGGTCTCTCCCGGTCCGGTGACACTATGCCTAAACCAGTAAAGCGCCAATTGCACCATCGATCATGTTAGTTTCTCAAACATCACCAATTCAGCGAATGCCGCTACTTGATCGCAGCAAGAATTCGTCATAAGCGCGGGAGAACTGCGCTCTTTGACACATCTTTCGCCTTCTGATGTTCTCCTCTGTCCATGCCGACGGCCCGTCCTCGCCCGTACTTGCCATCCATCTACCCACCCCGACACCCGAAAAACTCCAGCGACGAGGAGCGACATCCCGCCGCTTCGTCGGCCGTTTCACTCGGACTGGTCAGACGAGGGCCCTTAGGTCCCCTTGGGTCCCCCAATGCAGCGTCCATAGGGGCTGATGGCAGTACCTCATCAGCCCGCCCATGTCGGTATACGCGTAATTCCTGCTTCTCCCAATTTTGGGAAGACTCTTCTCACCACCCAGGAAAAAACCATTATTTTTTTCCTTTCATGGATTCGAATTTTTGTCGTTGTACTCCTTATCATTCTTCTCTTTTTTTTTTTTCCCTCTATCTCGGTGTTGACCTACATGTCGTCTTTCTCCCCACGGGTTTCGTCATCTGCCTCTGACCACACGACACACACTGGCCCTCAACTCGTATTCCAATTGGTCGGAATCCCACCTTTATATCCTCTTTGGGATATCCTATCCCCAACATCCCTCACCTGGCCGACTTCCGACACCTCACTTTCTCGAAAGAATCTCCCTCGCGCAAAGTTCTGGCGCTTCAAACTGGTCCTCGTGAGCTGACATTGTCCTTAATGCCGACAACCGCTTTGCTCCTCCACGCAACTGGCATTAACCCTCCACACTACTCCACGCTCACTTTTACCTGTACTTCTCTTCTCCCCGAGCTCCCCGATCTCCCCGTTATTTCCTAAACAAATACGCCATTTGTCCCTCGTTATGATCCTATGAACCAAAGTCTTGGCCTTTTTCTTGAATCTTCTTGGGCGACATTCCGGAACGGCTGAGCGACGAGCCGTCTCACTTACATCCGTCCTGCCAAGCACCAACCCGAAGTACCTACGTCACCTCCCCTGTACAAGATAACAACTGGCTCTATGACAATACGGCACACCGCCCATCCAATACAACGCCTCACCATCAAACGACACACTTCGTCTTTGTACTCCCTCTTTCATCATGCCAGGTCTCGCCACCAAAGCTGGCCGTGGCCTGGCCAAAGTCCTTGGCATCAAACTGGAGAAGGAATCAGTTTACATCGACGAAGTCACGAGGAACGAGTCCATAGTTTCGAGACACACTCACACATCTTTTACTGAGAATATCCCTACCTCGTCCGAATGGCTTCATGAACAAGTACCTTCGGGCGAAGAGATTGCAGTCTATATCAAATCTCTATTTCCCTTTCTGACATGGATAACGCATTACAACATGCAGTGGCTTGCTGGTGACTTGGTTGCTGGTATCACCATCGGCGCCATTGTGGTGCCACAGGGAATGGCCTACGCCATCCTCGCAAATCTCGATCCTCAGTTCGGTCTCTATTCTTCCTTCATTGGCGTTCTGATTTACTGGATATTCGGTACTTCCAAGGATATTTCCATTGGGCCTGTTGCCGTACTCTCTACCGTAGTGGGCAACGTCGTCTCGGACATTCAGTCCGACGACCCGAACATCTCCGCTCAGGTTATTGCTTCGGCTCTTTCCATCATTGCTGGCTGCATTGTCCTCGCTATCGGCTTGCTTCGTATCGGTTGGATCGTTGATCTCATTTCCATCACCTCGCTGTCGGCCTTCATGACTGGCTCTGCCATTACAATCTGCGTCGGGCAGCTTCCTTCGCTCATGGGAATGAGTGGCTTCTCGAGCCGAGACTCGCCATACAAGGTCTTCATTAACACCCTGAAGCACCTTCCTGACACTCAGCGAGATGCCGCCATGGGACTGTCAGCTCTTCTTTTCCTCTACATCATCCGATATACCTTGACGACTTACGCCGAGCGAGTTCCGAAATGGAAACGTCTCTTCTTTTTTGCCAACACGATGCGAACAGTCTTTGTGATCCTACTTTACACCCTCATCAGCTATCTTATCAACCGTTCCCGACAAGATGATCCTATGTTTGAGATCATTGGGACGATCCCAAAGGGTACGCTTATTCTCTCATCACGTGTGCTACTCAGCTAACATGGAACGTACAGGACTAAAACACGTCGGCGTCCCGGCCATGCCTAGCAAAGTTGTCTCTCAGTTCGGAACATACCTCCCCGCGACTGTAATTGTATTGCTCGTTGAACACATCGCAATATCAAAGTCTTTCGGACGAGTAAACAACTACACCATCGACCCGTCTCAGGAGATGGTCGGCATTGGCGTGACCAACATCATCGGACCATTCTTTGGCGCATACCCTTCCACTGGTTCCTTCAGTCGTACGGCCATTCAGTCCAAGGCAGGTGTGCGAACGCCAGCTGCGGGAATCGTTGTCGGGGTGGTTGTTTTGCTTGCAATGTACCTTTTGACTGCCGTGTTCTTCTATATCCCCAAAGCCACGTTGGCGGCTGTCATTATTCATGCTGTGGGAGACCTCATCACACCGCCCAATACCGTCTACCACTTCTGGCGAGTCTCGCCAATCGAAGTGTTTATCTTCTTCATTGGTGTGTTTGTCAGTGTCTTCACTCAGATTGAGGATGGCTTGTATGCAACAGTCTGTCTTTCAGCTGCCGTGCTTATTTACCGAATCCTCAAAGCGAAGGGTCGTTTCCTTGGCAAAGTCAAGGTCCACTCTGTTCTCGGAGATCACGTAATTGGAGATGATCATAATCAGCTCTTTGGTACATACGGAACATTTGAAAGTGCGGAAAGCTCAGCAAGAAACATCTTCTTGCCGCTCGACCATGGAGATGGTTCAAATCCTGAGGTGGAGGTTGACCACCCCTATCCCGGCATCTTCATCTACCGCTTCTCTGAGGGCTTCAATTATCCCAATGCCAACTTTGCCTTGGACTACTTGGCCGACTTCATCCAGGCGAATACTCGACGAACCTGCGCTGAGAACTTTGAGCGGCCAGGAGATCGTCCTTGGAACAACCCAGGACCCAGACAGTCCTCCAAGAGACCGGCCGCTTCAGATCCGGATTACAATCTACCTTCTCTGAAGGCCATCATCATGGACTTTAGCTCTGTCAATAACGTTGACATTACCTCAATCCAAAGACTGATTGATGTCCGGAACCAACTTGACTTATACGCACAGCCCAACGCAGTGGACTGGCATTTCGCTTGCATTAACAACCGATGGACGAAGAGAGCCCTTGTATCGGGTGGTTTCGGCCGTCCTGCAGGCCCGGATTCAGAAGCCAGGCAGCGAAGATGGAAGTCCATCTTCAGTGTGGCAGAAATCGGCGGCAAAGACTCTGCAGCTGCGGTTGCCGAAGACGCGGCGCATGGGACAATTAAGGGAGAACATGGAACCAAGGACGAGGAGTTGGCACTCAACGGCTTGCCACAGGATGGAGAGGATGGATTGATGTCTCCTGGAACAGCAGAAAAGTTGATGCGGAAAGGAGCCGTGGTTCACGGGCTAGATTTGCCTTTGTTCCACGTAGATTTGACGAACGCGTTACAGAGCGCAATTGCGAATGCGGAAGGCAGACACGATCGAGCATAGGCTAGCTCAGTATTCACGATAGAGTGTCTAGATGATAGACCTACATGGGCGTGGGGTAGCGTTTTCATGGGTATTCATTGCATAATTGGCGAGCATTCACACGGCGTTGAAGCATTGGGCATTTGAAGGCGTCTGGAGAGGGCTCTCATATTACTCGTACATATATTATACACCAGAATATATATGCATACATTTATACTTATATGTATGTGTGTTTATGTGATATAATATCAAGGCATTTGTACTCTCGTAGAGAATTTCAAGAATCTTTGCAGCTCGTCAACCCAATCAAGAAGGGATAGCAATGAGCCATTAGACAGTGTCACATGATCTCGCGACCCTGGTGTGTCCACTTTACGCGTCCAGGCACGACCTCCACCACGTATCCTCTTTGACCCTGCGTCATCAAAGTCGCAGCGGACCATCGGCATTTCGCAATGGAACTTGACATGCTTCGTACCTACTTGTAACTTCTTTATTTGTTAATACCTGTACCTTGCGGCTCCTGGGACTTCTACAAGTGAGCGAATACCTAAGATCGCTCGTTATGGTTGCGGGTTGGCAACGGTTGAATGAGAAGAAATCTCAACCCAACCCCAACATTGTCTTCATCAAGCCTCTCAAAGGCCCTGATCAGAAGATTGCCCAAGATTTTCTCGAGAGAATCGCGGCACAATGTCGTAGGTTTTACTAACATGTATTTTGAGGTGATAATTCTGACTTCTCGTTCAAGGACCCATTATGCGAGAACATCACCTCTATGTCACGTCCCTCGAAGAGTACGAACCGAACCGTGAATTTGTCGGCCGAAACTTCAACGCCGGTGAAGTTGTCCAGTTGGTTCTCAAGTCTCCCCGCACCGGACGATGGCTTCCATTCGACTATGTCCGAATGGTCATGATGCATGAGCTTGCGCATTGCAAGCAAATGAACCATTCTAGGGCATTCTGGGCTGTCAGAGACTCGTATGCATCCCAGATGCACGCTCTCTGGTCAAAAGGCTACACGGGGGACGGCCTTTGGGGAAGAGGTGCAAACCTTGGAACAGGGGAATGGGAGAAGAATACGGTGCGGGTGGACGAGGCATTGCCGGAGCACCTCTGCGGAGGCACATACAAGTCTAGGAGGAAAAAACGAAAGGCGAAGCCGACTCTCACCTACCAGGAGAGAAAGGAGCGGAGAATTCTCAAAAAGTTTGGCAAGAATGGAGTGTCTCTCGGAGCCGACGAGGAGACCAAAGTCAAGCTGGAAGCAGGCAAGAAGGTGCAAGGCAAACCTCGTGTAGCCGGAAGTGCAAGGGGACGAGATCTCAGGGCGGCCGCGGCACTAGCTCGCTTCGAGAAGCAGAAAGAGGAGCCAGCAGCACCCAAAGAAGAAGACGCGGACAATGAGTCTGGCAGCGAGAGCGAGTATGAGGAAGATGTGATGGGGCCTGATTCAAAGGACGCGGTCGATCTGAACGGCTCTAGATTAGTTGACGGCCAAGGTCGGGGCATGATAAAGGTTTGCGAGGATGAAGACGCAAGTGATCCTTCGGCGAAGAACGAGCTCGAGGAATTACAGGGCGTTTTCAGGAGGATCAAGAGAGAGTCGCCGGACGTTTTGGATTTGCAGGATATAAAGGAAGCAAAGCGCGAGGATGCTACAGCCGGCAAGTCGAATCGTGCGGTCAAGTCGGAGCCCAGCAGCAAATCATCGGGAATTGATGCCCCGACAAGATCAACGACGAATGACATTCGTCGATACACACCAGCCAGTTCCGAAGCCAAAAAGGAAGGGAATGGTTCTCAAAGCATAGCATGCTCCATGTGCTCCTTTGCGAACTGGAGGCAAGCAGTTACCTGCACTATTTGCGCCAACGTGCTGGATGCTGCGACGGACGCTAGAACGTGGAAATGTCCAAACGACAGCTGCATGAACACGTCGTATAGGAACGCGGACGATTGTGGAGTGTGCGGGCTTTGCGGACGAAGACGAGGGTGATTGTGAGGTGTCCGGGGCTAGGCCCTCGTGTGTACGAACATGGAACATGGTGGAGTCTGCTACTTGAGGCTGTGCGATGTTGACATGGGCTCGTTCTTGATGGGGATTCCAGAGCGATCTAGGCTTTTGGGGGGCATGTTATGATGTTGGGACATGGACGACGTGACGATTCGGCATGACGACGACGCCTGTGTACGAGATGCAGCGAGCGAGAGCTGCAACAGCCAATGCGCATTATCTGATTACATGACCCTCTGTACGGCATACGAAGTAATTATTCACTGTACTGTACAGGACTGTACTGTACTGCATCTCGCCAAGGCAGCGATAATCCGTCTCGTTGCGGAGCCTACGCCATGCACGAGCAAGGGATGGGATGCGAGGCTAGACAGCCAAACAGCCACAGCCACAGACCTGGACCTGGACTCCACAGCTAAAGCAGCGCAAGAAAGCAGGCCGACGTTTCAGCATCAGACCAGGCGTTTCGTCGTTTCACCTCCGTTTCTTCCTTTTCGCCTCCGGGGAGCCAACCAGAGCCCAGAAGAGCTCTCAAGCCAATCATGCGGGGACAGGCCAAGCGCTGATACGAGGTGAAGTCGTTTAGGCGTCATGAGCCACCATACGGAGTACGCACAAGAATCCATATCAAGTGCCAGAGTGTGCCCAGTATTTGGATTTGAGGCGCTGTTCCCCCTTTTTGTCTCTTTTTTTTTTATTGGAAGCATTCCTCTTCTTTTCATGCTGCTGGCAGAAAGTACTCTAACTATCTGTTGAATCATTCCTCTTGCTCTAGTCTTCTTATACCTATTCTGTCGATCCGGAATTGACACTTTTTTATTCTACTCTTTCAGTTCTCTTCTCATCTATCGCTGTGGCGTTGGCGTTGGCGTACCAAAAGTTGGCATTCCTTGATTCCTCACACCACGAACAACCACCTCTCTTCTCCAGACAGCAACTCCACGAGTCATCATCACAATGGTCTCGCTTCAAAATCTTGTCCAAGCCATTCTCGTGGTCGCGGGAGCTGCAACCGCCTCGGCCCAGTCTCAAGCCCAGGGTTACAGAGTCCTCGATCGGGTGCCACTCATGCCGCGGATTCCAAGCCATGCCAAACACCACGAGGTCCTACAGGCGAGATCCGAGACTGCCATCGACCACAACGTCCTGGTCAAAGTCGAGTGCCTCAACCGCGACGAGTAAGTCATGAAAGGCTTTTTTTTTTTTTTTTT
>JALNIO010001387.1:319-44942 GCA_023509875.1 Rugonectria rugulosa
GTATCCGAAGCGCTACTGGCATCTATGAAGTCAATAAGCATAGGCTCCGTCGCCGGCAGAAGGGCATTTAATCTCGACGCGATTAGATCAACCCATCGCGTCAATTGTCTGATCTAGAAGAACAGATCATTGTCCAGTTCATCCTCGACTTAGATTCGCGAGGCTTTCCCCCGCGACTGCGTGGTGTTGAAGAAATGGCCAACCGACTGCTCGCTGACCGCAACGCGTCACCTGTCGGCAAGCGCTGGGCCTCCAACTTCGTCAAGCGACAACCAGACCTCAAGACGCGTTTTAATCGTAGATATGACTACTAGAGGGCCAAATGCGAAGATCTAACCGTTATTTGCAATTGGTTTAGGCTTGTGGAGAACATAATCGCAAAATATAGCATTAGCCTAGCTGATATCTATAACTTTGACGAGACTGGCTTTATAATGGGGGTTATTGGAAGCGTAATAGTTATTATAGGTGCCAAAAGATGTAGAAGGGCGAAATCAGTGCAGCCTGGAAACCGGGAATAGGTTACAGCTATTTAGGCGATCAATACGGAAGGCTAGGCGATCGCGCCGTTTATTGTGGTTGTGGGCTAATATCACCTTGCCAATTGGTATCGGGAAAGCAACCTCCCGGGGGACTGGGCTATTGCGACGACCCAAAATGGCTGGACCGATAATAGTATAGGTCTTGAGTGGCTTAAGCACTTCGATTAACATACTAAGGCCCGATCAACTGGTCGCTATCGCCTTCTTATCCTTAATAGGCATAACAGTCACCACTCGGTCGACTTTGAGAAATATTGCGAAGATAACTATATTATCATACTATGTATACTACCTTATTTATCTTATCTACTTCAGCCTCTTGACGTCAGGTGCTTTAGGCCGCTTAAAAAGGCATATAGTCAAGAAATTAAATAGTTAATTAGATACTCTATAACCCATATTTCAAAAACCAAGTTCTTCCCAGCCTTTTATGCTACCCACAAAGCCGCCATCACAAAGAGTAATATTATAGGAGGTTTTCGAGGGGCCGGGCTTGTTCCTTTAGACCTGGGAAATGTTATATCAAAGCTTGATATCCAGCTACGGACTCCAACACCAGTCGAAGAGGCCGTCAGCCTCCCTGACCCTTGGGTCTCAAAGACCCCAAAGACCGTGCTTGAGGCCAGCTTGCAGTCTGAATATCTCGAAAGACAGGTAAGACGGCATCACAGTAGCTCCCCAGCATCAATTCTTAAGGCACTTAAATCACTTTTAAAGGGAACAAAGGTAATAATACATTAAAATGCCCTATTGAAGTCTAAGAACCAGATCCTTCGATAGGCAAATGAGACTCTTAGTAAGCGGCATAGAGTAAAAAGAGCCCGACTACGGAATGGAGGGAAGATGACCGTAGATAAAGGTAGGGAAGCAATTGATCAGATAGGTGCTAATATGCAGGTAGTGGCCGACTCGTCAAGAAGTGGTGGTCAGGAAGGGTCGGCGCGACCGAAGGAAAGGCGTTGTGGAACATGTGGCAAGACCGGGCATAATGCAAGAATATGTCAGATAGTTATCGCGATATCTGGAGAAGAGTATAGCGATTAGTTTTAATTAATTAAATGCTGTATTGTAATTTTATTGAACTTCTTGTGTTAAAGGTTAGGAAAAGTGCGACGCATGGTTGGATGCGACGCATGGGTGACATCTACGTTATTGATAATATAAAATAAACAAGTAAATACTATCCCCATTGCCTTGACTATACTCGGATGAAGCCGAACCTTCCCCCTTAGCTCGGCACTATATCCGCAGTCCACGACCCATTTCTCCTGTCGACGAGTCAGCGCAGGGCGCACGCTGGACATACATGTAATAAAAGGGCGCGCCCACCAAGCTCCAATGTCAGTTGACATAACAGGTAATTAGGTAATTTAGGGTGACATGCCTTTGCAAAACTCCGCGCGCCTTGAGCGTTCTCAAGCCCCATACTGTACTGCGAATTCTTTACCGGAGGCGTTGAATAGTGTACTTGAGACTAATGGACAAGATGTTACCACATACACATACGCACACGCGTGATCTCCATCGATCGTTCCAATCCAAAGGAGTTTAGCGTCATGGCCCGGCTTGGCTGTCCTGGGCCTCATAAGTTTCATTAATTCAACTCGGACTTTTTCTATCCATCGACCCTGATCTCAATCTTGCGACGTACGCATTTGATGCATCTAACCTGAATACACAAGCTGCAGTTATGGCTCCTCAGTCGGCACCATCGAGGTCAACAAACGCGTACGTACGCTCCCCGAAACCCCCATCGGACTTGAAGGTATGGGTGGAAGGCCGTTACTAACATTCATCTTCGTGGAATCCAGTTGCGAACAATGCCGCCGCCGCAAGGTCAAATGCTCAGGTGACCATTCCTGCCGAACTTGCAGCCGTCAAAAGGTACAATGCACCTTCCCATCGCCGGGGAGAGGGCGATACTCGGACGCGTGGGATACCTGGATGCCCTGGTAGCACGCCACCGAATACTAACCAGTATTCCGTAGTTTTGTCCAAGGTCTTTTGGCAACTATCAAATCTCAGGAAGAACAGATCAAGGCTTCGGAGAACGTTGGAGCAGGCGAGTGGGAATTCATTCTACCACATTGCTGCCTTTTGGCTGACCTTCTCCTAACTTAGGTGACCCGACCTCCCGGAACGACCCAACGCCACCCGCTCAGCCGATCAACACTCCGTCGACAACAGCAGGTGTAAATGTGGACGAACTCTCTCCTGCGAGCTCAGGTTTGTTTAACTCGCGACATTCCTCCTGACACTCTGCTAAAAGCCGCCAGCACCGACAGAGCGAGCATCCGGTCCAGCGTTTGAACTGCGAGTCCGGACACTTCTACAAAAGAGTCATGCCGCCAGTACCGCAACCCCAGGCCCTCATAACGACACCGAATGGTCGGAGAATATCATACATCACACCAGCACGGCAGCTTCCACCCCTCTGACGGAGATGCTAGAGAAGGCTCCTCGACCGGAGTTGCCATCAGAAAAGGACTCACATCATCTATTGACATTGTTTCTTACCTGGCTAGGAGTCAATCAACATTTTTTCGACCCTCGAGCCTTCTTAGATACGATGGCACTACTTTTCCAAAACGAACCCTCTCGACAGCGTACAATGGAGTCACTCTGGTTCGTCGAGTACTTGCTGGTCATGGCCATGGGAAAACTCATGGACTTCGATACGCACGTCAATACACCCCACGGACTCGACTATTTTGCCGAAGCTATGCATCTTTTACCTCCGATGCATCGCCTACATGACAGCGGGGTGATCGGGGTAGAGATTCTGAGCCTGGTCGCGTTGAATCTACAATGGCGGGAAAGGAAGTACGAGGCATACCTATACGTGAGTTTCCTTTCCTCCGAATACCTTGGTATCTTTAACCGTCTCTAATAATGTGATGGCGTCTGATAGATTGGCATTGCGGTACGACTGGCGGTGGCTTTGGGGTGCGCCCTCCCCTATGATCAGCAGACACTGTGTCTGCCGTCCGAACGAGCCCACAGAATCAGAGTTTGGTGGACAGTTTTCATGCTAGATCGGTATGATTCTACGTCTTTTCTCAGGCCCTTGAGCTGGCTGACAATAGACCAGGCGCCTCTCCGCCGCTCTAGGCCTACCCGTAGCAGCCGATGACCGTCAGCTCTCCACGGAGCTTCCACAGGACACTCCCGGCTTCCCATCACCGCAGGCTCTGATAATCAACGTAAAGATTGCTCGTGACACTGGAAGCATCATGACATGTAAGTCACCTGCAGAAGGTGTACAACACCAGTAGTTTAGATGACTCAGCTAAGTTGTTTTCGCTGCAAGCCCTGTATGGCAACAACTGCCTTACTCAACTCGAGTTGGTACAGAACATACAGAATATTTTGAGCTCGCTGTACGACACGGGCCAATCAATTCCTAGCGAATACGCGATTGATCTAGGCCGCCCATTCCCTACTGCCACGAGGACCGGCGGATCCCTCTACTTGATGCTCTTTCAGGTAGGTTTGCACCTGGGCATAGTAACGGGTTACTGTGAATGCGGCTCTGACGACCGTCAAGGCTATAATTCTCTGCACGCGACCAATTCTCCTACAGAGAGTAAAGGACAAAGTCATGGCATCCCCGACGCAAACAGGGCTGAATACGACAACCCCAGTCATCAAACGCCTATGCTCGACCTGCAAAGAATCCGCCGTAAAGAGCATTAGGATTCTGTACGGACTCCACAAGAAGCGGCAAGTCGGTATGTGCTCTTGAACAAACCATTTATTGAATAGGGCTCACTAACAAGTCGCAGCAAGGTTTGGTTTCTTCGACCTCGACGCCACGTTCTCAGCGGCCCTGACGCTCGTAATGGTTGGGTTCGTTGACGGCGTGAAGGATCTTTCAGGGATGCCTCCGGAACTTGGGCAAGCAGTTGATGTTCTGTCGCACCTGTCACAGGCGGGGAATATGGCAGCGGAGCAGCGGCTGAGGGATATCCGCCAGTTTTGCAGCTTCGTCTCGCCAGCGACCAGCGAGCTGGGGCACAACTTGATACCAAATACCGGGGAGGTCGAGACCCATATGGTTCCACACAGCTTGAGAGATCATATTTCACAGGAAGACCGGGATAGAGAAGATATTATGGCAGTGCAGGGTCTAGACAGCGGTTTTGAAGCACCAGAGAATCTGGGAAATGTGGAAGGCGAGCGAGGAGGCGGCGAGACTTCTCAGGTCCAGGAACAAGTCTCGACAGATTATCTTGTTGACTTTGAAAGAGGATATGACTTTATGGATTTGAACACGGACGCTGATGACATCTATTCGAGTTTCAACGACCCTAATCTGCCATTGACAGGAGTTGACCGACTGGACTGGGCCGAGGTCGAAAAGGTATTCGCAGGTAGACCAGCATGAATTATGAATATTCTAATTAGTCTCTATCGTTTCACGGCTGTGTGTGTCTCGTTACATTCAAGTCGGCTTGCTTCTGATCTCTTGCTGCCGTGTTGGCGAATTCGCATGCGTCACGAACATGAGGCCAACTGGACCATCCGAAACCGCGAGGCGAAGGCAGCCTTGAGTAGGTTTCTGCCTGAGAGTAACTGTATGTGCATCGATCGTGTTACTGAAGGTGCTGTACTCCCTTGATCAGGGCATCTGTATAGGAGCCTCGGACGGCAGCTTTCTCGAGAGACAGCAAAGTCTGGATCGTGCATCCTTTAGGCGACGAGGCGTTCTCTCGGATGACTGCCGGATATGATCCATTGGCCAGCAATGCCGAAAGGCCAGACAATCCCTCGACTGCGATATCCATGGCATCCTGTCGCCTCATCCCAGAGGACACGCATCCGTCCAGCAGTCCGTCAAGCCCAACTGACATCATGGTCAAGCAAGCTGTGTTGAAGACAGTGCCCAAATCCATCAGGTTGGAAGGCAAAACCTTTATTCTCCCTACCTGATTGAATATCCAGTAGAGCACCTCTGACATGTTGGAAGGAATGGTATCGTCGTGCGCTTCGAGGATGGTACTAGATGCGCCATACCGGGCTGCAAGATTTGGAATCGCCCTGACAAAGTGAATGCGCGGCCGAGATGTATCATCCTGCTCTCCCGCCATACTCTGTAGTGACTGGATGTCAACACCAGCCAGCATGCTGATAACCAGTTTTGCGCGCAGAGATTCCACGACGTCGGGGGTTTGTAGCAAGTCGCGCGCCATGTAAGGCTTCACGCCCAACACAACGACATCAGCTCGGGCCGCGGCCGTGGCAAACTCCCCGTGGACTACTTCGACGCGAGAGCGGTGGTCTCCGAGTTTCTCTCGAAGCGTGCGTGCTGATTGCTCCGTTTTGGTGCAGGCAATGAATGTGATTTTCGGTAAAGGTTCGTCTCGGTCATCTTTGGTTGCCGTCGAGTCTAAGAGGCCCAGGAGGACAGCACTGCCCATGTTGCCTGTCCTGGGGTATACTGTGTCAGACTTGTAGAATACTTTGGATGATAAGAGTCTCTTGATTGAAGTTTAGACGTACCACAGCCGACAAAGCCAAGAGAGAAGTCATTAGGCTTCATTGTTGGCGCTTCGAACGGACTCGAGCAATGATTTATGCTTACCAAGGTGCATCTAGCGAGCATCTGAAGAAACCAGAGATATTTAGGATACTCTGAAATAAGTGTCATCAGAGACGGGGGGATAAGGCGGATGGAGGCCGAGAATTTATCAAGGTTTCTTCTCTCGAACTCGGGATAAAGACCGAGCATAACCAGTGAGCTTCGGATGGCTACCGAGCAAAGCTATACTATTACAATAGATAAGGCCCGTTATTATAAGCCAAAACAACTATTCATTTCTTCTCTTTTTACTTATTGCACTTTCCCCCTTGTGTCAACTGGCCAGATTTCTTCAATAACGCCATTGCGATGCGCGTAGTAGACATCGTGTAGGTTAATGGTTGGATCGATATGGCTAGGGACCATATGGACGCGATCCCCAATCTTCAACTCCGGCGTTCCCTCTTCCCAGTTCAACGAACCGTGCTCGTCTCCAAGACACCCATACACGTATCTAGAATCTTGGCACTCTGCCAATCCGCTGTCCGTCGTCAGAGACTTGAGCCCGCTGTCGATTGTCACTTGTCGCTCTCCTTGCTTGCTGATCACAGTCGATAGTATCGTCAGACTATTCGAGTAGAGCGTGCCTATGGCGTTCCTGTAGTCCGTATCCATGAAGATGAACGACCCTGGCTGCAGCTCCGTCACGCCCGGCACCGTCGCGCAAAACTCGGCCGTTCCCGTGCCTCCAGTTGTGACAACGTCTAGGTTGAAGCCCTCTTTGCGCAGCGTTTCCGCCGTCTCCGTCAAGGTCTTCATCGACTCCAAACACTGGTTCCTGCGGTCTTCCCGGTCGTGCAGATGCTGTAGATGCCCCTCGTAACCCTGGATGCCAATCAATCGCAGGCCCTTGAGTGTGCTGACATGTCGAGCGAGAGCTAGTATCGGCTCTCCTGGCTTGGCTCCTGTGCGGCACAGCCCAACGTCCAAGTCTAGCAACACGTCTATCGGGTCATCTGTAACCTCGGGTTCCTGCCCCAACGCAGTGTTGATGGCCGTAGCGCCAGCCTCGCTGTCCACCACAATCCGAATGTTTCTGTGCTTTTTGTACAGCTCAACCAGCCGTTTCACCTTGGGCGCGCCAATGATCTCGCAGGTGATGAGCAGATCGTCAAAGCCGGCACCCGCCATGGCTTCTGCCTCGCTCAACTTGGCGACGCAGCCACCCTTTGCACCTGCGGCATTAAGTCTCCGAGCTAGGATGGCGCTTTTTGTTGTCTTGAGGTGCGGGCGAATATTGCGACCTGTTGGGAGAAGAGCATTCATGAGCTTCTTGATGTTGACTTCCATCAAATCAAGGTCGACGACCATGGACGGCGTGTCCAAGCTTTCAAGCCGGTCACCCACGCTCGGGGAATATGATGAAGACATGTTTGATCGCAGGGTTTAACTGGGTGAAATAGAATAAGAAAAGGTGGCACAAGCAAGAGAAACAGTGTCAACATGTAGAGAGTGAAGGAAGATGTCGAAATTTGCTCATGTTTGGAGACATAGTGAGGGGGTTGGACAAGAAACTAGACGGACGTTGGCGGGGATTCCAGTCTTGCACGCATCAAGTTCACTCCGATCCGACTTTTCGTATTATCCGTACGGGGTACAGTACAACGTTACATGATGGGTATACCTTCCCCTCCACTGCTTATCTGGATTACCCCTCTCGTCTCCTAACTCATGGGCCCATGCAGGCACTTCGATAGCTATCAGATGGCCGGTTGTGGTTATGCCTAGTTGTGCCGGTACCGTATCGCAGCTGTCGCTCGCTTTTCGAGGGAATTCGGAGTTGGGCCGATATACGGCCGTCCTGATGACACAGTCTAGGCAAAATCAGGGAAGCCGGGATTATGTTTGCGGGGTAGCATGTACCGGCAGACAGCACAGTGTGATCCTCCTTGAACATTCCCCGCGATATACTGGGTGACTCGTATTGGTGGTTTACAAGAACCAACGGAACTCGGAAGCAGCAGGTCCCTCGCGGAGCCTCTCAGTCGAAACATCAGCAGCCGTCATCTTCACTCCATCCCTGCGGTTCCTTCGATGATTGTCAAAGATCATAAAGGTGCCCAAACATCCGGCAACGAGACACCCGCACGCCCCAAAAGCCGCCGTCGTGACCAATGCCGTCTCGTACTTTGGCTTCTCGTTCTCTCGGAAGATGTTGCTAGAGACGAGGCCCATCAGGTTAGCCAGCGGGACACCCACCGATGTGAGCACTACACGGCGACCCTCGTGGGCAACATTATTGTTGTACCAGGTCGAGAGAATGACGGATGGTGCAGATGTGCCCCAGACCATCATGAAGCAAGCGTAGTAAGCAAGCTGGATCTGGGCTTGAACGTCTTTGATGGCAGCGTAGATGATGAAGCCAATAAAGGTCAGAGCAAATCCAAGCATGATGAAGGGGAACCGCAGACGGAGAAAATCAGAGCTAAAAGCCAAAATTAAAAGCATCACGGCGCCGCCAATATTAGGGGCCACCGTGTAAAGGTTCGTCTTGACTGTATCGTACCCGAGACGACTGATGATCTGAGGCATGAAAAGCGCAACGGACTGGATTGGTACACCGAGGCAGATTTCGATAAGAAGAAAACCGTAAGTCGAGGGAAAGGTGAAGATCCGCAGCGAGTCCCTCAGGTTGAACTTTTCGGACACGATAGACGATGAATCGACCTGGATACGGTGAAAGGCAAGCACCTTGTCTTCGTCGCAAAGGAAGCTGGCCTCGGAAGCGCTACGAGGAAGATACCAAAAGGCGAAAAAGGAGAAGAGAACCGATGCAGCGCCTTCAATGAGGAAGAGATATCGCCACACAAGAAGCTTCGAGTGGATATGGAAAACGCCATAGGACAACAAGCCGCTCTGCCATTCATCTTAGCAAGACTGTTTCATGATGGATGAGGGTTTTTAAACTTACAAAGGCGTTGGCAATATTCGATGCGGCGTAGAACAGGGCCAGTCGACGAGCCAGTTCTCCTCTACGGTAAAAAGTCGTCAAGTAGTAGATTACCAACGGGAAAAACCCAGACTCTGCCATGCCCAGAATGAATCTCAACGCAAAGAGACCCCCAAAGTTGGTGGCCGTCACGGAGAGCAAGGTGACGGACCCAAAGGTAAACATGAGTATGGGGAGAACGCGGGCTGGGCCAAAACTCTTGCCGAGAATAGCGACGGGCGGAGCAAAGATGACATAGGGAACGAAGAAGATTGAGACGAGCAGGTTATACTGGTTCGGCTTGAAGTGCAGGTCTGGATGCTGTCAGCCCAGATGTCAGATATGTTGGGGCGAGAACTAATACCTTCGCTGAGCCCTGCGGATTCTGCATTGCCTAGATTTCCCTTGTCCAGAGCATTGAAGAGGTCTAGAGATGGCGGTTAGAGGTCGTGAACAAGTGAGTATTTACCCCAAATATTATTAATACTTACACATGACGGCGAGCACGGGTAGGATTCGTACATCGAACTTGCGACATAGCTTCCTCTCCGCTTGGTGGTCAATCACCCGTGCAGTTTCTTCGCTGTCGCCGAATTCGACATCGTTGATGGCAGCAACCCTGCTCTCGTCTTTTGCTGAATCCATCTTATCGAACTTGACCGGGGTGTAAAAATGGGAAAGCAACCGAGAGAAGCAAGTTTAGTACAGATCAACAGATATATATGAGTTCAACAACGCCTTCTTATCTCTCCCTGTTGATGGTGGGAGTGAAACATGAGGTGGAAGATATCGGGGGGGTAAGAAATACTACGTAGTACTTGAGAAAGGGCTGCAGGTGGCGATAACGATTGCCAGTCGATGCTCATCTCCTTGCTTGGGTACCTGTCAGGGTCATCTGAGGTGCTTGACCTGGGCACACCGCGTTTCAAGAGCTGCGAGATAAAGCTTTGCCAGTCACAGACTACGCGATGATTGTTTCCCGTTATTTATTGGCAGTGTCGTAATTCACTATCACCTCACATCCCTACGGATAGAAAGGTTGCCTCAGTTTGTGCCATCCGAGTCCCCGCACTGTGTATCCAACCCCATGGCCACACAAAGTAATTGATTGACATACTGCATGTTGCATGGATAGACTACAACCTTCCTTTTAAGCTCAAGTGCCGTAGTTATGAATTCACGCTGGCTTCTCATGAGTCTTATCGCTTACTCATGCGGGGTCTAGAAAGACTGGAATTCTCACCACACATCGAGGCACCCCTACTACTCCCCTTATTTGCCCGTGAGTTAGTCAAGGTCCTGTCCTCTTTTATTAGCCAGCGGCAAATGCCTGTCTGGTATATTCAGCCGCTTGCTTGCTAGCTTACATGCCACCTACCACCTCCATCATGAGTACCCAACCACCTTATCCTCTTCATGAATCGGTCGTCGGGCGCATCGACGCCGAATACGCCGCTTTCTATAACAAGCACATCTTCGACAAGCAGCAGGTACATTTGCAACCAATAGAGGCGTCGAGAACAAGCGGTACGCTTATCCCGGGCAGCGGTCCCTTGCAGCCCGTAGCCAGCACCGTTGACTATTCTATCCCTCGCGCTGAGAGCCAAGGGCCGAACGTCAATGTGCGATGCTTCACGCCCCTAGGTGAGAAACCCGCGGCTGGATGGCCTGTATGTGTCTATTTTCATGGCGGAGGTTGGGTGCTCGGGACAATTGACACTGAGAATGTAATTGCCTCACATCTTTGTGCGCGAGGGAAGTGCGTGGTTGTCGCCGTCGACTACAGGTAAGTTCTGTGTTGTTCTCTCATTATTGGGTACATAACAAGGCGTTAACCGTTGCAAACTAGGTTAGCTCCCGAGAACCCTTTCCCCGCGGCCGTTCATGATTCGTGGGAGGCTGTTCTTTGGGTGGTTGGAGACGGTGCGGACAAGCTCAACCTAGACACCACCAAGCTAGCCACGGGTACGTACCCAGCTCCCTGTGCCGTACGCAAGACACATCTGTTATACTGACTCTGCATGAAACAGGTGGCTCATCGGCAGGCGCAAACTTGGCTGCTATCATGTGCCAGAGGGCAGCTGATCGAGGAGGCCCAAAATTCTGCCTCCAGCTTCTCTCCGTCCCCGTCATGGATAACACCGCCGACACTACTAACAACGTCTCCTGGCGGGAGAATCAAAACTCACCTGCTCTCCCCGCGCCCAAGATGCTTTGGTACCGAAACCATTACCTGCCCAAGAAAGAGGACTGGTCGCACCCAGAGGCGAGCCCTCTCTTTTGGAAGGGCGACTGGTCCAAGATGCCACCAGCGTGCTTCGTACTTGGCGAATTGGATGTCCTCCGGAGTGAAGGGGAGCAGTTTGCAAAGAAACTTGAAGAAAATGGCGTCAAGGCAGACGTTAACATCATGAAGGGCCAGCCGCACCCTTTCATTGCCATGGACGGTGTGTTGGAAGCAGGCTCTCGAGCTGTTACATTGTTTTGTAATGCACTATACAAGAGTGTATATAGCTAGCTCGATAGATCGAGTTCACGCCTGAAAGAACTTCATCCCTGTTCAAGTGTCCTTCTCTTCAAAACTTCCCCCAACGCGACTTGGCGACTATCTTGGAGATGGGGCTTTTAAAGGCGCTCCCAAGGGGTCTGAGCCAGGTCTTCACTACCTTATCTGGCGTTGATGGATCTCCGTCTCTTGCGCGACACGTCCCTAGTGTCAGCGTCTTAAGTGATTCGAAGTACCCAAGATCTCCAGACTGACTCCTTTTGAGATGGAATGAAGCAACTGTCACTTGAATTGACGAGGATGATCAAGCTATATGTTCTCCGGTTTTCCCTGATAGAGTTGAGGAGTCTCCAATAACGTCACTGCTCATCCAACTCACTCCGTCTCATATCACAAGGCCTACATATACCCCTGCAAAGGTTTGGGTACGATTGAGGCGTGGCAGAACTCAGGATCATGATCGGATACTGACTAGAGCCCTCTAATTCCTACGTTCAACCCCAGAACTGGCGTGGGGTGCGTGTATCGCGTACCGTATTATGTATGCAAACGCCACTTTTTTTGAGGTCATGATCAAGAACGAGTCGACGCGAATGCATGACACAGTTCCGAATAGACGTTACCGTCGTCTTTCCGTCACCTAATCTTACCGTCGTGGCTGGCACTGATGACAAATCAGGGTCGCACAACAGCTACTTGAGAGGCCCTACTGCAAGTGCAGGTCTTCACATCCAATCGTTCCTGATCGCCTTGTTTTCACGCCTCATCTGCCGTCAGTGCTACTTTTGCGGCATTTTACGCTCGTACAGCCCGACTATCATGGAATCTACAACTACCTAGGCAATTGAGAGTCTTCATGTCGACGGATCTGAGAACACATATTTGTCGACGTAAAACGAATGCATTATGGCAGCGCCTCCTAACGATACTGAGAACACCATTAACGATATTGTGAACACCATAGTCTCACTGGAACGGCGAGCACCGGTCGCCTCTATCCCCACAAGAACGTGGTATATGTCCAGACGGTCTGACGATGCTTTCGCAGAAGTGACGGATAGTCTTGCGCAAAAAAACCAATGTATTCGATCTCAACTGAGGACCCGTTCATACGCAGCCTCGATCACCTTGCCATACTCAGTACTCCCCGAAATAGGAGACTCCGCCAATGGAGAAACCATCGGCTTTCCGTATCCGTCAAAATTTCAACAGATGATTGACAGACGCGGAGAGATCCCTAAACCCACAAAGAGTCGGTGGGAAATTGGATTTGAAAATTGCTTCTTCAGTATCAAGCGCAGCTCAGCCGTCGAGTCCGAGAACACAGACAGACCCACGTATGTGGTACTAGGTATATTCCCCCATGGATATTCAAACCCGAACGAACGGGTTGTCTTCATCCTCAATCCAGCGAAACTCTTCTGGGAGCTCCGTTGGGCCTCTTATCGTCTTCGCGGACTGAGCACCCTTTTCTCCCTTAAACACGTGATAGGTTTCAGACTGTACAGAGTGCGTACTTCCTGGTAGCTAACCAGCAGCATCCTTCTGACAAACAAAATATAGTGCGACTTCGAGAAGGGAACTCACGAGCCCGTCCATCTCGATGGCAACGGGGTCGAGGATTTGAAGCTTCTCCTTCATACGTACAAGAGCTGGTATGTCCGCACGGACATCGCAAAGGCATGGGCGCAATGGATCCACCAGACGCTTAACAATGGCACACACAAGGTGCCTGACGGGACATATGCGCTTGAGCTCGTGCTGGGCTGGTCGGTGACGCGAATCTCCGTTGTGGTGCTCTTGCCAGTGCTGCTGAGCTTAGCAATCGGCCTCTGGCTCAACGCAAGCGACTGGACGGACCTTGCGACTATACAGACCGCTTGGGGTACCGCATCTTACGTTGTGACTGCTGGAGGTTGTAGGTTCTTCCCTTTAACCCAGAACGATGTATAAGAACTAACAGGTAGTAGTGCTTGCGGCCTTGTTGGGTATTTTAAGTAGCATTGCAGATAAATAGTTTGGTAGGCTGAGGAAGAGGTGGTTTAGGCTAGTGACACGTAGGGGATGCCAAGTTGAGGAAAGATACACCACTAAGATAAGCATATGGTGGACGTCAAATGGGTGTATCAAGCCACAAGAGGCGATCCGGGTAAAGGTATATTTTGTGATTAAGCAATCAGTTATTATGACAAAAGCCAAATATGTAAAGGCCGAAAAGCATGACAACAGAATCACTTCGGCTACATTATTCATCATGTTTCTACCTCTACATACGAGCAAGTTAAGAACGATTACATCCTAGTCCTTGGAAGTTCTGGGCAACGCCAGAGGCCAGGAGATAGCGCAAGTGGAGAGTTATAGCTTAGTAGTCGATAGCCTCATCATCGTGGAAGAAGGTGCCCACGGGTGTATAGACGCCACGAGGAGGGATAGGGGTGGCCGAGACGGCCATTTGGGCCCGGGGAGATGGCGATATACCAAAGAAATTTACTGGCGGACAGGATGAGTGAGGCTTATTACAGTCGCATCTCGTGGACCCGGCACATGCTATCTTGATAATCAGTCAAGTCTATCATGAAAAGCCGATTATTTTCTGCCCTGAAGCAAGTTGACAGGTCACTAACAATATCGGCCATCCATCTTCAGTGCCACTCCCAGACTACGGAATCTTGAACCGGTCGCGTGGAGTAGGCGTTTGGATTAGGGCTGCAACTCGGTGGCGGCCCGAGACCGAACTTTCCCATAGACCGAATTGGATGCAGTGAGAACGGGAATACCCGATCGTCTTATCACGAGCAGATTCTTGCCGACGGCTTAAGTTACGGACGTGGGAAGTTTTTGGCTGCCATCTATTTTGGCGAGGCTCTCCGTCTTTCGAGTGATCATGATAATTCCAGGGTACCAAATCCATTCTCACACGGACTGAGTCAGAACTCGTGAGTTTGGAGATGGTGATCCCCTTAAATGTCATTTGGTAAATTTTTGTATCCTTGGAATCTATGTATAAGGGCGCACTCATATAAAGTTATTGTAAACGGGGGAAAGAGGGCAACTGACAAGTCCTCAGTTCTGCTTCGGCTTGAACAACCCCACGACCCGCCGCCAGACCTCCCTTCTCAACGCCACGTATTCCGTCCTGGTCCGCGATACAGCATCCCTGTTCTCCATTGCCCGACGCATGAGATACGATGTGCAGTCACCAACAGTACCCCAACTAAGGCATTTGTAGGACTCCGGAGACACGTAACGCGGTGCCCCCAAGTCCTGGTCCTTCAGCTGCAACAGTGTGCAGCTGACCTCATCCGCCATTCCCAGAAGCTGTCCATAGCAGACTGGTGTCAGAGGCAAGTCATTGTTAGCTCGGGATCGCTGTGTTTCATAGGCCTTGAGGGAGCTCTCTCGGTTGTGTGTTGCCAGGAACAACTCCAAGGTCGGCATCCTCGATTCGATTTCGGGGCCCATGTCACGGTAGCGGCCGGAAAGAAGGTCCATAGCAATGCGATCGTACGCGTCGTCGGTTTCCTGCTTGGTATCGTTGATTAGATGGCGCGGCTCCGAGTTGATGTATGCGCCTCGCACAAGTTTGACGCCCATGACAAAGCCTTCCGCTTGTGCTTGATGCAGGTGTTTGTGTAGAACGTCGGGTGTGCACTTAAGATACGCCTGATATGTGTTGTAGACGATGGCCTCGCCGTCACGGTTGTACTTCTTCATAAGCTCCATAGCGACCTGGTCAATTCCCGGCTGCACAAACTGCTGCTCGGCATTGATGAAAATCTTGGCCTTTCTCCGGATGGCCTCCTCGCACACTTCTTGCAAGGCCAACATCATCTGCTGGGGGAGCGGCCTTGCAGCCTTCAAGGCATCCGCTACAGCAGTCCCGGCCCCGGTGAACCTAGCCAACGTTAGAAATTCTGCTCAATACTCTGAGATCCGGGACTGGATACTCCAAGGCTAGGGAGTCGATGGTCTTACTTGATGGCCAGCACGTCAGATTCGCCAATCATGCCAACTGTTTCCAACACGCCCAATCTCCACGCCCCGATAGACTCATTGTTCCTCATCTCAACACGGCCGACGGATGTCGCAGAGCTATCGTCAGGTTTGCTCTTGACATCGTGAGCACCGGCCTTTTCTTCAGTAGAGGTGTCAATCACCACCTCCCGGGCGTAAGTCAGAATCACGCCTTTAAATCCCATCTCCTTGATGCCGCGGATAGTTGAGGTAACCTCACGCTCATTCTCTCCCGCACAGAAATGGTTATACATGGTTCTCTTGAACAATGCATGAAGAACAGGGTTCTTTTCAATGCTGAAGAGAGTGCTGCGAGACTGTGAGAGAAACGACAGGACGGCCAAGCTTGGAGCCAACAAGGCGCGGTGGCTCGAAACAGTCGCAATGAGGAGCGACCGCAACAAGATCTTTGTCGGCAGCAGAGAGTGAGGCGGAAGTGTCACTGCTGAAGGGATGCCCTTGGTGCCTTGAGGGGTACTGGACGTCAGCCCGCTCAGCAATCGCCGTTGGCTCCCATGACGATGGGTGAGAACCAGCAGTGGCCCCATTGAGGCTTTCACTACCGGCCAGGTGAGCGAGTTGCTATACATTGGGTCTTTGAAGGGGTCGAATGTCAGATTGCGTGGGTTTGTTCAATAGTGAATCTCTTCGTGTGGTGATTGGCAAAATACAAAATCCTGCCATTGCTCTCTGTTGCACTTTCTTTGAGGCAACTTTAGAGTGAGTGCGAGAGGTTGTTCAACAAGTAGCTTCGGCAGGGGCCCGAGATGTTTGCCACGCCGCTGTACCAATCTGTGATAAGCTAACGTTGGCTATTAGGTTCCTAACGAGACTCGGGAATGGTGGGGGACATTCGGTCTGCAACCGAATTTCGGTATAAGCCGTACACTCCAATAGTTGATGTAGATACCGGATACATTCGCGTTAAAGCCGAGGAAATGCAATGGTATGGGTAAGGCATCTGTCCCCATTGACGCCCTTGGAGAGGTCATGGAGGGTTTTTAGTTGTCTCAAACCGATACGGGCGGTCTCGGCGATTTCCACTGTCGCCATGAGGGGTAGTTAGCACGGCTCCTACAGGGGCGGGCTTCCTTGAGATAAGGCTTCAGACCCCTCGACAGCATCTGGAAATGCATATCAAATAGCCCCAATGGTAGGATACTTGCAGAGGCTAAGCACCAGATCGAGATTCCGACTAATTAGATATAATATAAGAGCCTCAAGATAATCGTATTATATATAGTATAGATGTATTTCATCCCTAAAGAAGTATCTGGGGTCACAGTAGAACAAGTTAATGTGATTCATCATGTTTCAAGCTAATATCTACACCTTGTTCGATGGGTAGTCGACCTCATATGCACCGACGAGATCCTCCTTCATGCTTCGGATGCTAGTGAAACGGGAAAGCAAGTTGGTGCTCGTGGCTTTATCATTGGTGCCGCTGGCCCGAGATCCTCCAAAAGGCTGATGGCCGACGACCGCACCGCTGCTCTTGCTGTTGATGTAGAAGTTCCCAGCAGACTGGCGAAGACTGTCCTCTGCGGCCTTGATGGCATCTCGGTCGCGAGCAAAGACGGCGCCCGTGAGAGCAAACTTGGTAGACTTGTCAATGAGAGACAAGGTCTGCTCGTACTCCGCATCTGGATAGACGTAGACTGTCAGCAAGGGCCCAAAGAATTCTGTCTTGAGCATCTCATGGTGCGGGTTTGTCGTCTGGAAGATTGTAGGCTGGATGTACCATCCCTCCGACTTGTCCGCATGACCTCCTGTGAGCAAGGTGACTTCGTCGTCCGCCTTGGCCTTGGAGATGACCCCATTCAGCTTCTCCCACGATCTTTCGTGAATCACGGGACCAACAAAGTTGCTGAAATCTTCCGGAGAGCCGACCTGGATCTTCTCCGTCTCGGCGATCAACTCCTTCTTGAACTCGAGCCACACCGACTCTGCGACGTAAAGACGAGATGTGGCGGAACACTTTTGCCCTTGGTACTCAAAAGCACCTCGGATGGTGTTGACAACAGCGTTACGGATGTCCGCACTGCCATGAACCAGGTGGAAATTCTTGCCGCCAGTCTCTCCGATGATACGGGGATAGCTCACATAAGCACCCGAGGCGACTCCCGACGCGATCTTTCCATACAAGGAACGGAATACATCAGTAGAACCGGTGAAATGTAGAGCAGAAAACTCGGGATGCTTCAGCACGGCAGCTGTTACTGTCTCTGGGTTCCCCGGCAGAAATTGAATGACGCCTTTGGGTAAACCAGCTTCTTCCAGAATCTTTTGGAGCAGCCAGCTAGAGTAGATGGCCGAGTCAGAGGGTTTCCAGATGACCACGTTGCCCATGATTGCCGGAGCAACTGTCAAGTTGGCCCCAATAGCCGTGAAATTGAAAGGGCTGATGGCATACACGAAACCCTCCAAAGGACGATACTCCGTCCGACTGTAGTCCTTTTGTTAATATCCATTACGTACGATAAAGGTTCCTGGATATCAAGTAAGACTTACTTCCAGACCCCGGCGTCGTTCATAGTGTTTTGTTGCTTCAGCAGCTCAGCGGCGTAGTGTACGTTAAACCTTTGACCCATTGTTCGTCAGGACTCGTTTCTAACGGCGTAGAAATATCGTTTCTTACCGAAGAAAATCACAGCTCTCAGCAGCTGAATCAATCTCTGCCTGCCAGATGTTCTTGCCTTGCCCCAGCATGGTCGCAGCCATGATAGCGTAGCGATACTTTGTCGCAATCAGCTCAGCAGCCCTCAGGAAGACGGCGGCACGATCGTTGAAGGACATGGCTTGCCACTTCTCCTTGGCCGCCAGAGCGGACTTGATGGCTTCCGAGACCTGCTCTGATGTAGCAAGGGGATATTCGGCCAACACTGTCTGGTGAGAAGACGGCATCGTCTGACGAGCGGTTGACTTGTGCTCGACCTATTTTAAGAGGCCAAACGGCCGGAAGTTAGGCCCCATCCACGATTCGCGGGTACATAGAAAGGGTCAGAGGAGTTGCCATCTTACATTTTGACCAGAAATCTGCAGAGGGAGCTTGACTGGTAGTTTCTGCTTGAGCGATCTGAGCGCATTTTGCAACTCCTGTCGTTCCTTGCTCCCCTTCTCGTAGGACAGCTGCGGAGCTTCATAAGTAAAAGATTAAACCATAGTGCTGCTTAAAGATGAACATACGTTGGATTCATTGCGGATAGGTGGTGTTTTGAAAGTGCCGAAGGCTCTCAATGGCATTGAGAGGCGTTGCTTAGGAGGGCTGTAGACACAACGCGCGCGGCGGCATCGGTTTATGAGTTGGAAAGACATTGCATGGAATCTTAGGAAATAAGCTGACACGATCAAGACAAGCTTGCACTCTCAAGGGAAATTTATCCAAAGCCTGATGGACGGACCCGTCCGATTCACAAAACAACCACAGAGTAATAAATGCCCCTCCCCAATTTATCAATATTCGTGACTCGCCGCTCGGCAGCGGGCCGAGCACCGAGCAAACTAATGTCCTCGCACCACGCCTCCCAGGTCCAGATCAGAAATATTCCCTAAGCAGAATCTTGAGTCACCCACAGCTCGGCCCCAGACACCGGGGGTCTGTCTCTGCCTTGGATCTCGGCAACATAATCTTGTTAGATCCTACTTCTGGCTCAACTGACCGGTCTCGTATCTTAGCCTCCTACCTTCTCCTTGAAGTTTGGATACGATATGGGCCTCAAAACTGTGAAAGACCTTGTGGCAGGCGGCGTAGGGGGTATTGCCCAAGTTCTAATCGGTCAGTAGCAACCTCCGCAAGGCGAAGGACGCACGATTCAGAACCAATTTACTGACAGTGCCATCTCGCACCTACAGGACAACCATTTGGTATACAGCCCTCCCATTGTTTTGTGATGGGAACCGTTGGCTGAGAACCGCGACAGACATCGTCAAAGTACGCCTTCAGGCCAATGGAGGGAACGCGGCGGATGTTGCTCGCAACATCTGGAGAAAGGAGGGCATACTAGCATTCTACAAGGTACCTTTCATACCCGAGATTCGCAGGATCTCTGTTTGAGATGTCTTGTTTCATATTAGCTCAGTGTAGGTACTGACATATTCCTAAACCAGGGAACTGCGCCACCATTGTTAGGGGTTGGAGCTTGCGTAGGTTTTCTTTGAAGGGCCAAAATCCCCGGTATGCGACAGAGCTCATCGTTTAACCACACTTCTTAACAGGTCAGTATTCAATTCGGCGCCTTCCATTACTTTCGCCAGCTTCTCGAAGACCGTAACCGACGACGAAACGACGTTCATTCCTCGTCCAACGGGCAATTGTCCTTGTTCGAATACTACTTGGCCGGCGGAGCAGCTGGAGCCACAAACAGCGTCATCTCTGGCCCCATAGAGCACATCAGAATTCGACTTCAGACCCAACCGCATGGAGCACATCGACTATACGACGGGCCGGCCGATTGCGTCAGGAAGATATACGGGCAGGCTGGGCTCGCCGGTCTCTACCGTGGCCAAGCGGTGACGCTGTTACGTGAAATTCACGGCTACGGCATCTGGTTTACGGCATACGAAGGCTTGGTTTCAGTATTGCTCCAGAGCGATAACAAGACCAGAGCTGAGCTTCCGAGCTGGAAGTTTGCCGTCTGCGGCGGGTTAGCAGGAGAAGCGCTGTGGCTGCTCAGCCACCCCCTGGATGTTATCAAGAGCAAGATGCAAAGCGACGGGTTTGGAGAACATCAGCGATACCAGACGATGAGGGATGCCTTCAAGATAACCTGGAAGGTACAGGGTATGAGAGGCCTCTTTGAAGGCCTTGGGACAGCACTGTTGCGAGCAATGCCTGTCTCTGCTGGAACTTTTGCTGCGTAAGTCATATAAGAGACACACGGGAGTACTGAGAAATTGAAACTGACATGTCCGCAGGGTAGAGTTGGCTCGAAAAGCTATGTCTTAATTGATAAACAGATGGAAAGATTTGTGCGATTCACGTATTTTACATATGTATTATATGACTGCAAAGATCATAGCGACAGAGCCACAACCAACTAGCTCAACCCTTCAAGTCTATAATCATATCTCCCGCCGGAGAGATCCGTTCCTAGAAAAGTTTGCTGCATATCGCTTATTGCGAAGTCTCAAGTTTGAAGATGCGAGGGCAAAACAAAACATCATTCCAGAGACTTGGCCTAAACGCTTCGATAGATGCTCAAATAACACGGAGAGGCCCCAAGTTTGACTATGTGTATATCAATGCTCCTTTGTCATCTTGAGTTGTTTATTTATTCATTTACTTTTCCATTCTTAGACAACTTAGGCCAGCTTCAGATGAGAACCAACTGCTCCTCTCACCTCCCACTCATCATTCACGCCTCCTGTTGGTATGAATGAGGAGGTTGTTGTGGCGTTGGAGCACAAGGAAGTTTAGGATTTCGTTTGGACTAGATATCACCTCTGTTCCTCTGCCAAAACAAGATCTATTATGTTTTGTTCGTAATGTTCATAATACCCCGGGAAAGAGGTGCAGAATTCGCAAGGGAAAGCAGCGGTGAAGCTTTTCTTCGAAACAAAGCTTGTGAACAGTGAGCGGGAGAATTTGGGACCTATATCTTTGAGGTCACAAAATGCATCAACATCGCAACGAGCTATCGCACCGTTTTCTTAAGGTTAGCATCATTATTGTCCGTGTGCCCTAGTAAATTAAATGAGTTGTATTCTAACTTAATAGGCTATGCCTCCAAGTCCTCTTCCGAGCATCAAACTTGGCCATGAACCGGTTGACGAGCAAAAAAGACGAAGTCGAATTCTTCATATGCTCGTAAACCCTCTTAACCGGCTCCTGACCAGTTCCGCTAGTCGGAGATGTTGGATCGAAAGTACTCACTCAAGAGACTCGTATGTAGTGACCACGGGAGAAGCTTAACAACGGCAACGCTAAACATAATATGAGGGTTGTCGAGACGGCTAACCGACTACGCTCTCCTTTGCTGTTTGCATGTCTTGAACTCGAGGACGTCCCACCAGATTTTCTCGAAGAACTGCTCGTCCCGCTATCCCTTGATTAAGGACGTGGATTATGTCCGCAGGTCGTATCCAGGCAGGCCTATGGTGTGTCTTGGATCGCTAGCGGGATATTTGCTTAGTCCGGTCAAACAGCTTGAGGAATTGAGAGTCACTTTACGCTGGATAAAAGTCTCCAGAACAGTCTAGGAGTCTTAGCAGCTATGCATACAGAAGTGATAGTGCCCTAATCACAGTTTGAAGAGGGGCCGAAGCAATTCCACTTGCAGAAGCATTCCACAGCCTGCCTTCAAAGCCACAACCAAGACACAAAAAAGAGGGCGGGAAAGAAACAAAAATTAAAACGAGTAAAAACATACAACAGCAGGGATTCGCTGGTCGTCACCGACCCAACTACTAATCTGCCGGTTGCCAGCTTATCTACAGGGGAGCAGACGGGACCCGGAATTTTCTAGCACCTATGGTCGTATGTGCTAGAAATGAGTGTGCCACAGATTATATACAGACATCAGAGTTCGTTCATGGCGATCGTTGAAGGATCAAAAGTCGACGAGTCTTATGGCCAGGCAAGTGAGCAGCAAATGCCGTGTGCTCAAGGAGGCAGTCGATTAATTGATCTCTTTGGATCACTCGTGGTATCATTGAAGAAGGGATCAAATACTGCTCAGCCAAGTCGATCCGAGGGAAACCATCGGTTCAATTGCAGGCTCATAGTACTGAGGTCGTCCAAGTCTTTATCACGGCGATCAGGAAGCTTGAGGCCCCAAAGAAGAAGTCAATCCCCTCAGCGACAAAATTAATTTTTTTCAAGCCGTGCTGTCCAGGCCAAGGGCCGTTCAAGCTGTGGGAAGCCGCCGCTTATGGGTGTGGAAAATTCGGCCTCGACACTGCGCTTTCACGGACTGCCCTGGGAGACGGGTTCATGAAGCCCATTATGAACTAAAACTACCGTATTGGCAATCATGACCATAAAATCTGTCAAAGACAAAGGCAAGAGACCTACTTTGTCGATTAATGGGATCCTCAGGCGGTCCAGACGTAGATGGCGTTGGAGTGACAGCTGCCGTGGTGTCGAGTTACCTAGTTTGTGCTCATTTCCCACCATCCTGCTTAATATTTTCCTCCGTGCATCGTTTAGGGAAATGGACTAGAAGTATCAGACATTCTGAAAGCATCATTGTGCTTAGGTACCTATACAGAATGGTATTCTTTCTTTGGAAACCAAGAAAAAGCATTGCTGACCTGGCTCACAGACTCATGGTACGCGCTGTTCATTCGTGGTCGCGGCAGTGGGACTTACCCTAAGGTAACCCGAGTCACCTTTCATCTACATCACTTCGACAATTGGTTCTCGTGAAAGAACCCTTGAAAGGCTTTCAGCACGCCAGATTTCTCTTACAGGGTAGTACTGGAAGTTCGGATTAAGTAGAGAGAGCTACATCACCTTGAATGACCCCTCGAATGGCGGAGGCTTGTCCATAGAAGCACTTTGCACAAGCCTCTTACTTGTCTGGGAAAAGGCGATTGAAGCGTCGAACAAATACACCAATAACGACACAACCTGATCGATCGGCTGGCCAATTGATTCCTGCCCAGTTAAAAAAAAAAGCGTGGATCTTTTGGGTTGCATGCACTCTGTTCGTGCCTGGTGGTGCCCCCCAAACGTGCACCTTGATGAACTCCTCACCAAGTATATCTATCGCGCAAACAACCCCGACCACCAAGTTCCAAACCCTTCTTTCCAGAACCATCCCCCCTTTCAATTGCGCCATTCTCCTGATAGTCATTTCCGAGGTCGGAAATCGCAAAGAACACACGTAATCTCCCTCATCAAACACGTACAAGACGCAAAGTTCTCACCGCTTCGGAAGATGAGCTTTCCGATTTCCCCGAGGGAAAGCAAAAGCTCACCACGTTCCTCCGAATATGAATCACGCCGAGGCCGACACTTCATTCCCTGCGGATCCCTAGCTCCAATCACGTATCGATCCCACTCATCATGTTTTCCCCTTAACTCCTAAGCTGCGGTACGAACGGGAGGCTTCCCTTTCGGCGATAAGATACCAGGGGGGACTGGCCCGGAACTCCTCCCAATCACGCAGACTTCGCAGCGCCAGAACCCGACTGCCAATGCCGCCCTCCGTCCCCACGCCGTCGCCCCCAGAACGATAAAGCATGCCCAAAGCGGTCTCCCTTGCCGAAAATCTGGGGAAGAGCTTCACGTCTCGGGACCCGGGGCTGCGATCCGATCAGGTGATAACTCGGCATCTCGGGGTTCTCCTCCCCCCCATCTGCATCCCGAACACCTCATTGGGCGCTGTCCGCTAACGCCTAAACTTACTCGTCTCGAGATTGGAGATGGAACATCCCAGCAAACCATCTTTTTTCTGTTGCCGTCGCGAAGCGCTACAACACGAGGACGGAATGTGGCTGGTCTTTTACCCCTCTCCCTCTCAGCCGTGAGAGCTGAAGATGTAACATACCCCTCACCATGATCGGCGCCAAGTGCTTGCATCAGTAGCTACATATATCGACCAAGTGTTGAGACGTCCTATCCTCCCTACTTAAATTCACTTCCTCCCGCCCCTTCTTTTGCAACATGACTTCTCGATCAGCCATCTCAAAGCACAAGAATACCATCCTCCTCGCCGCCTCCGTCGCCTCTGCCATCATCGCCGTAGCCGGATACGCAAAGAACAAAGCCTTCCAGTCCAAAATGGCCTTCAACCTCCACCCCAGCATCAACAAGGGCATCACCAAGGGTGACCCCAACTTCTCCGGCGGAAAGCTTCGCTGCAAGTGCTCCAGCAACCCCGTCGAGGTCACACTCGCCGGCAACGTCCTCCACAACCACGCCTGCGGCTGCTCCAAGTGCTGGAAGCCCGAGGGCGCCCTGTTCTCCATTGTCGCTGTCATCCCCCGCGACCAGCTCACCGTCACCGCCAACGCTGACAAGCTCTACATTGTCGACGAGAGCGCCGCCATCCAGCGCAACGCCTGCTCCGGCTGTGGCGTCCATCTGTTCGGCCGCATTGAGAAGGAGCACGCATTCAAGGGCCTCGACTTCGTCCACGTCGAGCTCTCCGACGAGAAGGGCTGGCAGGAGCCTCAGTTTGCAGCTTTCGTCTCCTCCATCATTGAGCAGGGTTTTGATCCCGAAGCCGCACCTCGCGTTCGCGAACAGTTCAAGGCCCTCGGCCTTGAGACCTACGATGCCCTGTCACCTCCTTTGATGGATGCGCTTGCCACCTTCACGGCAAAGCAGTCTCGCCTGTAGATGTGACAAAGCGTCTATCCAGTGAGGCCAACACAAAAAAAAGTTATGGACTTGTTGCGGTTGTAGTATGAAGCATGTATCTAAATATGTGAGATGAGCATAAGATGTCTTTCAGTCTCAGGACGGGCGGGGTGTGGGACAGCCGGGCTAGTTTGGTCACAATAGCAATAAATAATTGATGGATTGATCGTTAACTTGCATGATTATCAGACCGACGGTTACCCATACAGCATGTGAGATCAATGAGAGATCATGACCGACCACGATATCATGACAAAACACTCGTTAGCGTCGCCTTTGACGACCTCCAAGCACAAACATAGAACTATAACCTATGTGGTCATAATCTTTACCCGCTAAAACACCATATACCAGACCAGCGCCGAATCCTTAAGAAATCTCATTACCGATCGGTATTTATATTTGAGGAAGAGTTACGTTGTGACTCAAGGCATCGCTCTGACCCAGGGTTTCGTTGTAGGCCAAAGTCATGTTCGGGTGGAACGGCTTCCCGACCCTACGGGGAGTGAAACCATCCGGAACATAGCCTGAGGGACCGGGAGTCAACAAGTTCAATGCCCAGATTGCAATAATTAACAAGATGATCCGTCCTTGTAGCGAGAGGAACAGAGACTTGACGGAAGGGAGACTACGGGGCCGCATCCTCAAGGACGCCCCCAAAGAGCTTCTCAGGTCAGCCAGTAGCCCGGAAGAGAGCTCAAACGAGACTTTATCGAGGCCATCTACAATGATGTCCTCGTCTTCTTTTTCTCCATCACCAGACAATGGAATATAATCCTGGGCATCGTCATGAGATGCCTGGGAAATCACGGCCCTCACAATCTCACTGGTAGCGAACGACGCACACGAGGCAATCCAGAAGAAAATGGGGGCGATCAGAACAAGATCTTTGCCGCGACTCACAAGGGTCCCGTAGTCGGGCCCAAAGAGACCAGTGAGCAGAACACCCTCCCCATCTGCCGCCTGGAGGAGATGGAACTGTAGAACATAGAGCTCGAGTGAAAATCGGCCTGCCCATGCCAGAATGACTGAATGGTAGTTGCGAGATGGAGGCCAGGCGTTTCGTAGTACAAGGTAAGCCAGGATAGGGATAGGACTGACAAAGGGATGCCATGGGAGGTAGCCGTCCATTGTGATTTTAGTCTGATAGCCAGTATGCCAGAAGGCGCCCAGGAGCAGAGCACTGATAGCCATGAGTGAAAATCTCAAAGGATGAGTCAGCGTGACGGTGCATCTCTGCTTCGCAACAGCTGCAATCATGCCAACATAAGTAATGTACAGATCATTCCTTAGCCGGGTCTCCCAGATGTTCTGACTCCATCGGGAGTTCACAAAGACCTTAAGGAAAGAAAACATCCATCCCGTCGCTGGGGTGAACTGGAAGACAAAAGTGACCAGGACAGCGGACATGGCAATCTTGCTCAAAATCATCTGGGTGTCTTGGTTATACCTCCTATGTCCAAAACCAAGGACAGCCCAGACGACGAGGAACCAAAAGTTGGCCAAGTTCACAAACGAGTACTCGCCATAGTCCGAATTTGTGATGAAACATAGCGTAACGGTAAGAAGATTGAGACGGAGGAAGACCGTTGCCACACGAGAGAAGGAGTAGTTCTTCTTGACGAGGAAATATGAAGCATGGCCATATCCACTCTGGAAGATGAATGCAGACGCAAGGAGCCTAGCAAAGATGCTCATTGAGGTTGATTGATGACCTCCCAGCCAGCGGTAGATGACGAGGGCCAACATCATCCATCCTTTCCATTCGTCTGACTGGTCGCGACACAGGATGGCCTCATTTGACTCAGCAACTTCTGTAGTGTCGGGACCTGGCCGATGTGTGGGTGGTTTGTGGCAGATGCTGAAAATTCCCGCGAGAATCCAGGGGAAAAAGAGAATAGCGAAACTCAAAGGGTACCAAATCCGATCACCCTTGGCCATCATTTGTGTTCGATCGGCGTAATAAGACATGAGCAATGGCAAGACAAATGCTCCACCAACCGACATGTTGAGTACCTGAAAGCGAGGTTTTGGGTTCCGACAGGCGAAGTCCAGCATCTCGCATCCGAGACAGACGACGAGAAAGACAAGGCCAACATACATGAAAGCCTGCTGAGTCATTGGCTTTCCACCATAGTCAGTGCAGCATGTACGGCGGTATGGCCATTTGTTGAGCCGGTCGATTTTGGCATTGCATCGGAGGTTAAGATAGACCTGAGCTTTGGTCTCCGCGATTTGTGCCTTTACGTGAAATCCGTTAGTGAGAGGATCACGAATGGTCTGATTGTCGAAATCGCTCATGGCAGGCATGGACCAAGCAAAAGAGAAGTTGAAGTCATCCTCAATGTTGTGAAGCATGTTCTGCAGGTATTCAACTTCAACACGCCCCTCACTCCTATTCTGTAGAATGACGGGGTTATCTCCCCAGTAAGACGGCTTGTTTGGAGGTGCAAAGAAAACTTGGTTGCCGATGCCATCATCAGTCATCGGGGCAGTATAGAAGTTTTTCATGTCCCATCCTACCATGTTGGAGAAATTGGCGATGGAGGATTGGAAGTTGTTGTGTCTCGTTTGCTTCTCAGACTCGTTCTTCCCGAATGCGAACCAAGCACCTCCGCCGAGCAGAACCAAAGCAGGGCCTTTTTGTTTCTTGGCTGAGGCCGGGGGTTCCCCGACTTCTTCTCTGAACAAATCGAGCTGACTATAAAGCCTGTCCCTCTCGGGATCTGGGGAGGTCAGGAGCCAAGGATTCCATACAGTCCTAATGTCCATCCCATGGTAGTGGAGAAGTTGGACGTCGTTGCCCGCATGGGCCATGTCCCAATCAGCCTCCTCACGTTCCAGCTACAAGCAGTATCGTTAGCCAACTGTCTTTTATGGGGGCCAAGTCGATGAGGAAGGAAGACTAACGATGCGCCCAAGTCCGTAGGCAATTTGCCGATTCAATGAATCTCCTGTCATGAGAATGGAACGCCCCTCGAAACATCTGCGCATATCAACCGACGTATACTTGTTGAGCATGCAACCATCAGGCTGCCAGTGTTCCCAGGGTCTATGAGTTTCATTGTGAACGGGGTCGATCCATTGGCCGGTTTCAAGGAGGGGACGGCAGCGATATGGATCGTCGCCAGGGTAAAGTGTGTAGAGAGAGATGCCGGTGAGGAAAAGCACCGCCCAGAGGCTTAGCAGAATCCTGGAGATCAGGGAAGTCATATCGAACGAGAGCTGAGTCGCAAGAAGAGGGACGTGTGAAGGAGTGGACACCGACCCCTTGCAACTCAAGCAATGGCCGACGTAGGGAAGGGCGGAGGAAGGAAGGATACGAAGTCGAGGCCTTACGGACAGGGAGCGAACAGAGGGGTTAACCCGAACATAAATGGACAAGAACAGAGAGAAAAGGAGAAGGAATAAGCTTATGGCTATAACGTCTTACCTCAGCTACCTGCCAAGACGACGGAAAAAGTCTCTCGCCTTCCCCATTGTCAGCCCAGTCAAATAACGGCAAGTGCGGCTGAGACAGAACGGGCCTCGACTTGACAAATGGCAATAGCCTCGACTTGGCAAATGCCACTCAGCGGGATTGCGCCTGAGAATTATCTGGTAATCAAATCCGTATGAAGTACCTGTCGATTCATTTACAGTATATACGATACCAAGTACTAGGTACTTTTTTAGCGAGGTAGAAGAAAGAAAAAAAAGGAGAGGAAAAAAAGCCGTCATGTTCCCAAACGCACGTCGTAAGCAAGCAAACAACCCTTTTCAGCCACTTCCCCCCTGAGAGCGATAGGGCTACGGGGTAATAATTGTGTCTCATTAAAGAAAAGGGCGACTTTATTGGCCCACATGGTAATTCTGCTAGCGTCCAACCTGGGTACTCGATAGTCTGAATAGTCACAAGCCACAAAGCACTAGACCTCAATACTATTGGTTCTAGAAAGGGCCTAGGAGAGCTGTTGAGTGAAGACCGCTCGGCTGCATGTAGTTAGTTAGGGGGTAGGGCAGGCAAGGGAGACTTCCCGACGATCACCATTTATTCGCAAGGAGGCGCATTCCAAAATTATGCAGGGCGCAAGATAGCTGAAGGTCAATTCGCTCGCTGGCAGCTTACAGTGTAAGACCTCAAGGACGACACGAGACACGGGGTGGGGGAAATGGAATCGTGAATCATCAACTTCGTATGAACGGCAATATGTAAGGTACTTTTCGAACCATCTAGACGATGTGTTGAGGCATCGCCCAGAATTAACCACCTCCCTTCTCACGGTAATAGTAGTTCTCGTGGTTGTTGAGCTTCTTTCCATACGCCCAGTCCTTTTCCTTGTTGTGGAATTGCTGCAGGCTTCGGCCTCTCTTTTCTGCCTTTTGCACACCTCGTTTCTGTTGGTCCGATGCACCAGCCATGCCGGCCACGCCACGAGGGATCAGCTGACGCTTGTCACCATTGGCACGTACAACCACTGTTTGATCACCGTCGCCACCTTCTTGCTCTTGCTCGGCGTCCTCGATCGCCAATCTCTCAGCACGCTCTTCAGCAGAGGGGTAGTTGTGAAGGTTTTGTCGGAAGTACTTGTTCAGAGAGCGATGACCCACTGACTTGCCAGTAGGGAGGTGCAACTCATAATCATCATGAAAGACTGCATGAGTGTGTTTGTGAGCATGGGAATGCCACCCATCGGCTTGGTGGCGGTGCCGGGGATCGTGGCGGGAATGGTGTGGGTGCTTGTCCAATCGCTCAAACTGGTGAATGTGGCCCTCGGCGGGCACTGCAGTCAGGTCTTCCGAGTCAAGGGACGAAGCCGAGCTGTCCGTCTCCCAGCCCTCAGCATCACCCCCGTTCTCAATCTCCTCTCCATCCTCGCCCACAATCTTGGATGCACGGCGACCACCAAGCTTAGCACCACCACTAGGTTCGTCGCCCGTAGAGTCACCGTCGACTTCTTCTTCGTCATCAGAGTATGTACTTCTAAAGTCATAATAATCTCCAATTTCGAGTTGCTCTTCCTCCGTTGTGAAGGGAATCTTGCAGTGTCCCTTGTCGCGCATGTGAGTCTGAACAGCAAAAGTGGTGGACTTGGCCTTGTCACAGTACAGACACTGATGAGCCTCGCGAATCTTGATCTGGAGTTGCTTCAACAATCCGTCCAAGTCGACAAGGTATTTCCTCTCAGGAATGAACATTCCGTGAAACCGTTCCATGTGGTTGGTGTTGAGGAGGACAGTGGGTGAGGCGTAGTTGCAGAACAGACAGGATTCAAGGGACCATGATGGCTCGTTGGAGTTGGGAACGGGTGTGGCTGAGTTAGACTCACGGCCGTTTGCCGTATCAACACCTCCAGCAGGATCCTCCGGTAAGGGATTGGATGGCCTTTTGACAGGAGATGGGCGCTGCTGAGCAAGGCTGGCGTTCTGAAGGCCCTCAACAATGTGGTTGAACTCTTCCTCGGCATCGGAATCCACCTCACTCTTGCCAGTGGACAGGGGCTCGCCGAGGGAAAACGTCGAACTGACAACAGAGGTGGTTTCATCGTCTGCCTTCTTTGGCGTTGACCCACTGCCTTGAGCTTCCTTCAACTTGTGTTTATGGCTGGACAGGTGGTTTTGATATGCATTTTCGCTGTAGTAGCTCTTCTGGCAAGAGTCGCATACTCGCTCGAAATAAGCCTTATCAGCCTCGGCAGTGGTGACAGCCCTGGCTTGGAGGACCTTCTCCGTGAAGACGTCCGCGGAAATGGGGGGTAGCGAAGCGACTCGACGCTTAAGATTGTATCGACTGGAGGGTTCTTTTTTTCAGCGAGGGTATATACAGACAGGTGCAACAGTCACTTACTGCCAGTCACTTTTCATGTGGCCCTTTTGCAGGTCGATGTTGCGATATGCAACCTGGCAAGTATTGCATGTGTAAGGGTGGGATGCAGGCGTTGCTGCCGCAGTCTGCGTGGTCGCCATGGTCACGCCAGCGAGTGGGCAAACGAGTCGGTTCAACGGTGGAGAGCGAATAGATGACGAGAGGAAGAGGAAATCAAGAAAGAACGACGATTCGCCAGTGAACCGAAAAGCGATCCTCAAAGTCTGTGAGAGACGAGGTACCAAGACGAGGGGTCAACTGGAAAATGAGAGTCACAGTTGGTGGGCATTGGCGGGGCTTTACTGATAACGTCACACAAGGATGGCGATAATCAGACTTTTTTGTGCGATATGGATTGATGTGGGGGGCGATACCCATGACCATGATTTGCCTCGGAAGGTGCCAGAGCCAACCGTTCGAGTGCTGACTCATCGCTCCGGTTATTCCGAAGAGCCTGCTCTGCTTCGCTGATGCTTATTTTGGGCTGACTTGCAGATTGGATTTCATCTTCGGGGGTTGGATTGACCCGATCCGATCGCCTTGGTTGCCTGAACTGGCCTGGGCACGTGCCGTCGCGGTACGTCTCGCCCCTTCTCTAGCGCCAAACACTCCACTCTCCGCCTCCTACCTTTGCGGATCCCTGACCAACAGCTTGTCGTCACGTCCTCGACCGATGACTTCGGCTGCGGATGACATCGACTTTTTCAATCTTACTCCACGACTTCAGTATCGACGCCGACTTGCTCTGGGCAATTCACCTTCGGAAAACGCATCAAATTACTCGAGAGCTTCTAATTTTGATGAAGCTCTGTACGCTTTCAACGGCATGACTTAGCATCACCACCCCTATCTGTCCTCAATCAACGCCATCAGCTTGGGTTCACCTGCGCCGCCTGTGGTCATGGCCCGGCAGCGCAAACCGTCTTTCCATACCACGGCATCTGAACCAACCCCCGTACCAAATACCCCCCTCGAATCATCCTCGGATCTGGACTTGCTCGCTGGGTTGTGGCAAGAGGCGCCGTTCGCCCGTCTACCTCCAGACGCCCCCGCCGAACTCGATGCGTATGTTCAGGACATAGAAAACCCAAGTCGCGTATACGCAATCCACAGAGCCAGTCGCCGGCATGATTTTCAGCTTCTGGTAGAAAGGTTTGTATGAATCTGCTGGGTGGCCTCGTCAAAAGCTGATGGTGATTGTGAATAGGTACATCTTGCAATTGCGATCCGGCTGTGGCCAGCGCGATTGTGCCACATCCACATGTTTCAGCTGTCGGAAACGCCTGGCAGGGAGGGCGCCAGTGAGGCGATATAGTCCAACAAGTGCTCGAACTCTGGCGATATACTTGGCCAGCCAAGATCACCCTGAAACTAGGCTGTGCCCCAATCTCCAGAAGCCAAAGGAACCGCCGCCTTCGGTCAAGAATCTCATCTTTTCGGCACGATCTCCTTCGCCCTCGCACCACGAATACAAAAAGTCCAGCATCAAGGCATCATCGTCCCGACAGCGAAGCAAGGACAGCGACGAGCTATACAAGCATGTCTCCCGGCAGAGAACAGAACAAACGAGCCCGAGCAATTCCATAACAACTTTAAGAAATTCTGGAAATGAACACAAATGCGACGTGCAGCCTGACATGGATATCAACGTGACCGAGCTTCCTATCAGCAAGGATCACAGATCTTTCGCCGCAAATCTGTTTGGAACCGTCGCCTTTAAAATGTTAGAGTGGCTGACACCGCGAGGTATCGAGGCCATGTCAGAACAAATATCCAACCTTGAGCGCGAGAGCACCACAAAAATGGGATCGCAGCCTGCCATTGACGCCGACATCCCACCAAAACCCGATTTACAACGTACTTCTCCTGAGTCGCAGCCCCAATCTGCAGGTGCCGGTCGTGAAACGGATGCCAAAATCAGTGCAGCCCATGTCAATGTCGAGTCGGCTGTAGAGGGAAAGGCACAACATGAAGCGACTAACATCGACAAGACGAGGTCGCGGCACGTTTCTATACCGAAATCAAGAAATTCAACAAGGCCGAAGAGAGCCACCTCTCTGGAGCCATTTCCTGCACCTCCAGCTATCTCTGAAGACGGCAAGACGACGTTACTGTCTCCGCGATTAAACGGCTACCACGAAAAGCCCGTACGCCCAAAGACCAATACGTCGGTCAGCGGGCGGGGTATCCCTGAAGTCCCTACCAAGCCTGCTTTTTTCGACAAGGTTCCGCCACCGAATCCCCAGCTATCACACAAGGTGAAGCCAGCACTGGCCCCATTGGAGGTACCTGGGAAACAGCTTGTTGGCAATGCCACGACACAGCCTAAACAGGAGCGCCCCGAGCCAAGCTCCTCGAAGGATACGGAGAAAGAAAAGCCCGAAATACCCGCCTCATGGTTGAATAACGTGTTGCCACAAGCCCTATCACGTCTCGATGTCGACATCATCGATTTTATGTGCGATGTCCTACAAGAGGACGGTACGTCCGAAAACCACTTTGCTGTGGCAAGCGAAGTAAATGGGCCGCTTCCCAGACCCCTCAACCCGCCCAAACGTTTAACCAGGCGTCGGTCAAAGAGGGCCAAATCCTCCAAACAGAAGTGGAGGGAATTCAGCGAGCAAACCATCTTTAATGTACTCAGTAGCCCCCACGCCCTGATTGAGTCGTTTACGCGCGATGGCAAACTGTACGATTCGCAAACGTTATGGTACTGTCTTCATCGTTTGAGCCGCGTAATGCCAAGCTTGGTCTTCCACAGCTTGTGGATTGCTGCTGGCAGTCTATTTGGCCACCAAGCCGGGTTGCAACGAACTCAACCGGGCAGGAAAACGGATTCTGCCGCAAAGAACCAGACAACGCTGTCCGAAACGGAAGCCGGCTATCTCATGACGATTTGCATGCATGCGCTAGTTGCCGCAGCACCGATCGTACCGAGTTCAAGGACCTTGTATGAGCTCTCACGTATCCGCTCCGTAGGCCTCACAGTAGCGACAGGGAGCCCAGTCGCGCGACAGCCAGCACACCGTTGCCTCCAATACGATGACACTTTCACAAACGATCTTGCTCTCAGGCTAGCGCGAAGATTGTTCTGCGCCATCACCGCTCGACGCTACTTTTCAGAGATGGAGAAACCCGACAAAACTACTACGCCACGGCCTGAAGCCGACGTATTAAAATTTATGGTGAACCAACTTGACGTACTCAGTCCTGTCTCTGCTCGGGTACTCGAGTTTCCCGATCCTGATTATCTCCTGCATGAAAGCCGAGTGCCAACTGTGCTTATGGACTGGGCTCGTACCATCATCCTGAACGAATGGAACGGCAGTCCCGTATTCTCTATGGACGGCCCGTTTGGGGGGGCCTTGTCCTTTATCGCCACCATGTGTAAGTTCATATTTGCCCCAGGCTTCTATCCGTGCATACTGATCTGTTCGATAGACGAGAAGAGAGACCTCCTGCTCTTAGGAGACGTTCAATTTCGGATAGACTACCTGTCGGATCGCCTCGACTCCATCGAGATGCCAGTTGAGTGGACATCTTTCACATCAACACTACAGAAGTGGCATGTTCTAGATTTCCCGTACATTTTTAGCTCAGATACCCTCGTGTCGTTTTTCCGATCGATCAATTTTGCAAGGATGAGTAGAATGTTCGAGGAAAGTAGCTCTCTGAAGAGTCGCATGAGTGCCATCGTCGATCCTGGAAGTTTGATCACCAACCCTCACCATAAAACGGTACTTCAGGACCTATTACGGACGGCTTCATCCAAGTTTTTAATTCTCGAAATCTCCCGCGATAATGTGGCCCGAGATGCATTCGATCAACTCTGGAGGCGGGAAGAGCGGGAACTTTTACGGCCATTAAAGGTTCACCTGGGAGAGGGAGCCGGTGAAGAAGGGTTTGACTCGGGTGGTGTTCAGCAAGAGTTCTTCCGCCTGGCACTGTCGGAATGCCTGGACCCGAAATACGGCGCCTTTACGGTCGACGAACGAACACGCATGGTATGGTTTGTCCCTGGATCGTTGACTGAGGAATGGAAGTTTGAAATGGTCGGGCTCCTCATGTCTCTCGCTCTCTACAATGGTCTCACTCTTCCCGTTACCTTCCCCAGAGCTTTGTATCGGAAGCTCCTCGGGAAACAAGTCCTTGAGCTTCATCACATCTCTGACGGTTGGCCTGAGCTGGCCAGTGGGCTGCAAGCTCTCCTCGAATGGGACGAAAAGGACGGTCAAGTTGAGGACATCTTTGCTCGGACATACGAATTCTCAGTCTCCAGTTTCGACACCAACATCACAAGGGAAATGGATAATACCAACATGGTATGGCCCAGTGCGGCATCCGAGGGGATTGCGGCGCCACCGGATGTTGACAATCCAACCGATGCGCCGATGGTGACGAACGATAATCGAGATGAGTATGTCACTGACTACATTCGTTATCTGACCGACGTTTCGATCCGACCGCAGTTTCTCGCATTTGAACGAGGTTTCCATTCCTGTTTGAATCGAAAATCTCTGTCATTGTTGACCGCTCCCGTTTTGCAGTCGCTTGTGGAGGGTGTGCAACATATCGATGTGTCTGAGCTCCGCAGATATGCTAGGTACGTTGGATGGGACGCCACACATCCCACCGTCAAGGACTTCTGGTCCATCGTCAAGAGATACGATGACGGCATGAAGCGAAAGCTTTTGGAGTTTGTGACTTCATCGGACCGTGTACCGGTCGGTGGAATCAAGAACCTGCAATTCGTGATCCAAAAGAATGGGGAGGAAGAGGAGGGCGGCCACTTGCCCACGGCCTACACTTGTTACGGGACGCTATTACTACCGGAATATAAAGACAAGGAGGTGCTACGGGAACGGCTGGGAATGGCGCTAGAAAATGCACAGGGGTTCGGCTTTGCTTGATCGGAGTTTACACATGGTCTTATGGAAGGGTTGGCAAAGCCTACGACGATGCGATATGGTTAGTGGTAATGGGAGCGCATGGCATAAAGCGCTGATATTATTATGATGAATTAAGATTAAAGGCAGTATGGGCATAATAGACGTTCAACGATGCTTGATAATATTTGCTTTCTTTGATCTTGTTGCTTACTCAATCCCTCATCTGCCGAACGTTGAGGTTTATTCTTTTATTATTCATCCACCCTTTCCAGTCCTCAAAGCCGCCATTCTCAGTGGCGGGCCAGTCTCGGAGGTATTCGGGACAGGTTCCCTTGACGACCTTGGGCACCCCATGCCAGGCATAGCGCGATTCGCCCGTCATGTAGATGGCGTCGCCGGATCGCAGTCTCAGCAGCAAATACTCTCTGTCGCCGTCCTTGACCTCGTCATTCGGGGAGATCATGAACAGGCCATCGCAGCCAAAGCTCAGGCTCACGAGGCCCTTGTCTGTTTCCTCGCTGACATCACGGTGCATCATCATGGTGTCGCCGGGCGTGTAAAAGTTGAGGATGGAAGCCTGTGCCTGGGTGTCGGGGAAGAGGGTTTGCAGGAAACGGGCAATGTCGGTGGGAAACTGAGGCGGCGCCTCGGAGGGATAGACGCGATTGGTCCAGTCGTACTGGCCGCCAAAGGTAACCCAGTGAAGGCGGCGCTGCAGGACTTGTCTGATGGTAAGGGGTTTGTGGACGGAGGGGTCCTTGGGTATGAAGGACGGATCGGAGTCTGGGCTGAGGTTGAAGAAGGACATGCCGTACTCTTGTTCCGTGGGTGAAGGGTAGGGGATGTCGTAGTGGAGATGGAGATTGGTCTGATGGGTGGTGTTGCTGAGATCGCGATGGATCATGCGATCGAGAAGCTCATGCTGGAGGTCGGGTGGAACGAGGTTGGGGAGAATGAGAAGGCCTGGTTATGGTCAGTAAAGAAAGCCGATACACGCTCCGAGCAACTTACCAGGGAGTAATGGGTGGTGAATTATCGGCGCATCCTTTTCCGCGTACTTGGCATAGTCTGGACCGAGAATGGCAAAACTGTTCTCAAGTTGCTCTTTCGACAGCGAACCGCAGACTACGAAGCCGGACTTTTCCAAAGGTGCTCGAGGGTCGTCAATCTTGGGGTCATCTTTCAGCTCTGCCGGTTCCTTGCGCGCGTAGCTCTTCCACTGCGCACGCATGTGCTCTGTGGGCTGCTCATGGGCGTCCAGCTCTGTGAGATTGAGTGTCATGATGGCGGGGTGATTTTGAGGTTGACCGGAGAAGGGTGCGGGATGAGACGCCTTGTGAGTTTATTGGTCGTATCGGCGAAACACTCGGGAGTAAGAAACTCGAGAATGAGTCCTCTCCCATTCAAGACGTTAAAAGAGAGAGGATTCCTCAAATTGACACTCGCAAAAGTTGCACGAGTTCTCATGGTGACCTTCAAATCCACTCATGATGGCCTGTGGTGGCTTCATCACGTGATGTCAAAAAACAGTCGAATTCGCAGCGTTTTTAGTTGCTGGTTAATCAGATTGTGTAACAATTATTTATTTTGTCATCGCTCTGCTCTTGTCTTTTGGGAGTTTTTAAATGAGACGATTTCTCTTCGCATGAATGGCAATCGAGATTTAGTCTGGTCTACGTTCCAAGAGCTCTGTCTGTTCACCCAGGATGCTCACGCGACTGGCTTCAAGGCGCGCTGTTCAGACACTGCGAACGAAATGCAGCAGGCCTAATGTCTTCTTTTCAACATCCCCAGCTCTCGGTCCACGGATAAGACCAGGAACTAGAGTCTTAGGGACAAGGAGTCCAAGCGATGTGGAAGACCTGAAACCTCCGCCAGCAAGTCAGGAAACAGCTCCCCAAGTCTCACAACCTCCTCGTGAGAACCCCCAGAAGCAAAAGACTTCATCTCCATCTCCATCCCAACCGATCGAACCAATCGGTCAGCAAAAGTCATCTTCAAAAAACCCCGAACTGATTAAAAGCGTACCAATACGTGGCCTGAAACCACACCAGCAAACCCTCTACCAGCACGGATCCATCTGCTTCCAGAGAGGTGCCGACTCTCCCACAGAAACCACCAAAAGCGACAAACCACCTTTTGCTGCTGCCGCCAAATTCTTCGAGGAAGGCTGCCGCTTGCTCTACTCGGCTGAGACGTTCAAGCACCATCGTCGAAACGACCATGTTCCCGAGATTGTCGTCCTGGGCGCCTCCAACGCGGGCAAGTCCTCGTTTCTCAACGCCCTCGTCGGGAGAGCAGACATTGCGCGCGTGAGCCACAAGCCTGGCAAAACCACCACCATGAACGCCTACGGCATCGGCCCTCGGTCCAAGATTGCCAAGGACCTCGTTCGCAAGGGCGAGATGCCGCCAAAGCACAGTCTCATCCTCATGGACACGCCAGGCTACGGCTTCAAGAGTCGGTCGGACTGGGGCAAGACGATCATGGATTACCTCAGAATGCGAAGCATGCTGCGCGGCGCCGTCCTCTTGCTGCCCGTGGAGAAGAAGCTCCAGGACACGGATCGCTGGATCTTGCGGACGCTCGCGCGCCAGAAGACGAGGACGCTCGTGGTGCTCACCAAAGCCGACAAGCCCGGCGAGGACTGGCCGGGCGCGTGCAAAGCGCTGGCGACGGCCGTGCAGAACGAGATGCTGGAGTTAGATACGTCTGCAGCCGTCAGCTGGCGCGAGGGGTCCGACCAGGCAGTGGACATTTACGCCACGGCGGCAAACATGGGCATCTCGAGGAAGCTCGGCAACGGCGCGGGGATGGGTGGTGTGAGGCTGGCGATTCTCGAAATGGCGGGGTTCACGCCGGGGGACAAGGTCGAGCAGCAGCCGGAGACGAAGTCGTACTCGGGCGCGATTGTGTCGTTTGACGATATCGTGTGGAAGACGTCGTGAGCGGAAGATGTGTGAATAGCGATGTATGGGAGTATCTGGGTAAGGTAGGCGTTTGATGGGGTTTTGCAGTGTACTCGAAGCTATCACGCCCAAGGTGTGGTCATTTGCCGGCACCTTATGTTCTCTTCAAAACGAACTTTGCGATTACATTTCGAATTACCATCCATGCTCATCCCATTTAAACAGTTGTCTTGCATTTAAGACGCAAAGAATACCAGGATACAATCGCTTCAAGCGCATATTGCTACCAATCTGCTCGCACAATCGTCCTTCGACTTCAGCGTACGCAACTCAATCCGTTCATGATCTTTGTACGTTTCCTCCCACCAATCACATAAATAACCCCATTATCCGGAGGGTGTGGTTGCTAACCAGTTAGTCTGTCGTAGTGCTGAAGCCGAAGGAGCCGAGATAGACTTCACCCAGCAGTTGGCTGTCATTCAACTACATTCTTATGGCAAAGGGATGCTCCAACGTCAAATTATACACTACGGATTGACACTCCGATCATTCTTGCATTGTCTTCCCTGTACTTTACATCTTCGGGCGTACGTGAAGAGCATGTGACCTCCCAGAGCTATATCGTCAAGATGATGGGTTTCGTGATACTCGGCATGGACTGCTTATCCTCGCACCACGGTAAACTTAATCCGACTACAAAGCATTGTGTTTAGCAGCACACATATCTCAGTTGGTAGATAGACTACCTCCTTCATCGTGTCATATGAGAAGCTATGCTCCCGAGTCCATCCCGATTGGCTTCCAAAGACCGACTTAAGAACCCTTCATGCACTCGTGGCCACACGAGCGGTCGAGGCTACGAAAGCATAAATCCGTCCACCAGAGGCTTCCTCGGCTTATTATACAACCTTTGTCGGTAGTCGAGGCTCCGAATTGTTTGTGTTAAAGCACATTACTATGCACAGCGATGGACGTTGGCGGTGGTTTCGTGAAAACACTGCAGTCTGGTCTATGGGCTAAAGTTGGCAAAGCATTTTTGTCGCATGGGCTTCTCTTTGCAGGTTCAGGGATGGCCAAGTCCGCACTTGTAAATTTAAACCGCACTCGAAGAGAATTAATCATCGTGAAAGGGTCTTCGTAGCATCTTTTGCTTGTGAGCTCCATCCCGTCTGACGTCCGTCGGTCTCCGTGGACTCTGCGATTCCGCGGGATTGAAGCCGTAGAATGGTCCTTTCCGAGACGATGCTACCTGCGCAAGCGGTTCCCTATCTAAACTGGTGCTGACGGAGAGCTCGGCGACTTGCGGGCGTCTGGAAAGTGGGTGGGCACAGCCTTCCGACGGATCAGAGTGTGGTGAGATTTTTTTGCACATCATGCAGGTGATGGATGCTTCATACGCAATCAGAGACTTGTACGGAGTACGGGGCCGTTTTAAAACGGCGACGGCCCCCGCGGATTATACTTCTTGGCCTATTTCATTGACGTTGACGATCAAATGCTTTGTGCCCGGGGGGAGAATGGCGATCTTACCTCATCACAGGGGGTCAACCTAGTTGGTGAGCCTGCAAGAACACCAAGGATGACAATGGGTGATGAAAGTAGCTGTGTTGACTGCCAACGCTGCAAAAATTGGTTGAACTGCTCCGTACAGCATCGAACGAGTATCAATCTTGCGATAAGGTGTCTTGGCGCATGCAGAAAGCATGAAAAGGCCGTTGCACCCGTCGGAGTTTGAGACTCTATTATCTCACCACACTTTGCAGTAGAATGTAGAATGCAGAATGTAGAATGTAGCCACAAACACACTGCAACGTGCGGTCACTCGGTAGTTGTCACCGCACCGACCGGGGGAGCCATCGGTGGTTTATAAGACGCGATGCCTCCGAGGACCGAACTTGCGAACGAATGCGAGGTCCCCACCTCCTGCCATTGGGTTGCCATGATTGCATGATTGCCTGACCTTTCTCTACTGCTGGATCGCACCTGCACCTTATTTCGAGTTGCTCTTGCTCAGCAGCAAATGGCATCACGCCTGAATGAGCCTGCTTTGAGTCCAGCACTGAGCACTGGTGAGCAGCATCAAATCGGGCCGTGCGGCCCCACATGCTAATGACGTCGTGCGGATCCTTTCAATCGGCAGCCAAGCAGCCTTGGACTTGGTCTGGGTTTTGGCGGCGCAGGTGCCGAGAAGACAGTGGACAGCGCCAGCCCGGCAACCCAGTAGCCCAGCCCTTCCTTCCTTCCTGCTTTCCCAAAAAGAAAAGTACCGTTCCAGACCGACGTCATCCACTCACATGTTGCGTCGATGATGCAGCGCGTCAACACGTTGACACGCAAACACGGAGGAGACGCTGCCGCTGCAGATGCAGAGAGGCATAATCCCTAGTTGAACGGTTTCTTTTTTTGATGACATTGGACCGTCACATTTACAAGCACCCAAGCACCCAAGCACCCTTGATCCTGCACCGTACGTACACCTCCCTTTCCTACTGGTTCTGCCAACACCCATTCCCTACGGCCCCTACAGCCCCCAACAGCCCTGCCGTGCAGTGCTGCGCTAACCCAGGGGCGTCGGGCTCGGTATTCGACCGTCCCGATCTACTCGACTGGTCTCCAACCCTGTGTCATGAACTCAGTGGCCATCCGCCGTCCTACCTTAAAAGCAAGCTCCAGCTCCGGAGAATCCGCCACCATGAAATCCACCACGTCAATCTTTTCCACTCGTCCATTTTCGTCTCGATCTCACCAAGCTAAGCTCACCTCAATATAGCCATCGCAACTCTAACCAACTCGCCCTTCTCTATCCCTTTGTCTCCTCGTCCCTAGGTCTCTCACCACTTCTCCCCTTCCTCCTCCCGGGCGAACCGTACATACAATGCCACCTCCCCCTACCAACTAAATCACCATCCCTTGCGCATCATCGACAATGCCCGAAGTTCGTCGAGGCAGCACGTCTCAAACCAACTTTCAGCTCGACACCACAGCATCTAATGAGAATCCAACGTCGCCGACCCTGGCCTCGCCCAGCAATGTCTTCGCCCCGAATAGACCTTCCATGACCCATTCCCTCAACCCTACAGGCGTGCGCTTCGATTCTGACCTGCAATCTCCTCCTCCGCGACGAAATACGATAAGTGCGGATCAATCAGACTTGCCTCGTCAAAGCCTCTCGTACAGCCAGCGGCCTCGGGCTGAAGCCTACTACGACTCTCGTGCCGGCACCCGTCAAGAATGGAAGCGGCGTGGAAAGACGTTGCAGGAGTACTACGATGATAATCCAGATTTGCTACCACAGCTACCCTTTACCTGGCATCATGGACGAAAGCGATGGAGGCTCATTCTGTTTGCGTTTCTTGTCTTTGTTGATGCATCGGCGGTTCCCATCGCGCTGTACTATGGCATGTACTACGCCGGTGACGTGCCGGGATGGATCATCTTCGCCGTCGTCACCACCATCTGGGGCGGTCCGACATATCTCGAATTCGCCGTTCGTACACTGCGATTGATAAAGAAGGAGAGATTTTATCGGCCATTGGGAACCAATAGTCGGTGGTGTTTTGACATGCTGACGTGGGCTTCCACGCTCACCATTACTGCTGTCACTGCTCTATTCATTGTTGGCAGCGCTCCCCACGAGGTTTGGCTAAGGGTTCTCTGCATGCCCGGACCAGCCATCTTGTATTGCCTTGGTGGTGTGTTGGCCATTATTACGCTGTACCATGTAATGGGCTGGAGAGCTCCATTTCGTATCAGCTCAACTGCCAAGGGAGAAAAGGTAACTACTTCTGCCGCGTAGATGTTGAATATCCCACTAACCTGGACTGCAGGTCTTACCGGCAGTTTACTACTTCATCGAGGACGTTGTGGCCGTCAACGCCCGTGCCGGTCGTCCCTATCGTGAAGCCCTTGCTGCTCGCTACAAGGCCAGTCCTCGGTTTCGACGCATGCTTTATGTTCAGTCCATATTCTGGTCCGTCCCAGCGGTCGTCTTGGCAATTGCTCTCACCGTCGTAGCTGTCATTCCCCAAGTTCCGGCGACGGGCGCCTATGGAGTATGCTGGGCTGTTCCCTTTCTTTGGTGCATTCTCTGGGGGGTCATCACAATCAAGTGGTGCAAGAGGGATATGGTGAGAGAGAGGCTGGAATGGCAGGCTGGTATCGACAGCGAAAAACTACGGTCTCGGTCCAGAAACGGCGTTTCGTCACTAACAGAATCCATGACGGCTTAGACTTAGGGAGTATCTGATATGGAACAGTACAGAAGTATCTACTACCATCATGATGAGGATATATGATTGTGCTTTTATGATTAAAATACCTAGGATGAGACAAATACAACATTGGCCTTGGAGGCTATTGAATACAGTTGGTCGTTGTGTTGCATGCCTTGAGACTCGTGTCCTTACCCTGTATTGACGGCTAATTTTGAGGCGTCATCTGTGACTTTGGATATGCCATGTAAGATCATGGAATCAATATTAATAAAAGGAGAAAGAGACGAGGAATCAATAATTTGCATTACCTGGCTCAATTGAGTTGATGCCCGCTCATGAGTCGTATCATGTTTAGTCTCCTGCACTATCAATAGCCTTATCTGTGTAGTCCGAAAACTCTATATTATCCTCTATCACCAACACTCACCAGCTTCAATTGCCCGTTTCTTATCTCACCAGGTCCGATGACCTTAAATTGAAGATGTGTTGCTTCATTATTGGCCGTGACTCAACCCTAACTCAATTCATCTATATCGACTGCCATGATATATACAGTAACTGGATATGTATTATGCGGCTCAGCCTGGTGTGGTTCGTATCTATGGAACTCAGGTACGAGGTACGTTTTACAACTCGTATCGATACCATCGCGATTGACACCTGTCTGCAAACATGGTTTTAGCGATTATACATGTTGCGAACGGCATTTTGAGCCGTCTGACGTGGTATCGGGCTGCTAAAAAAACGATGTTGAGTTGTCCAAAATGCTGTCCGTGACATTGGAATTGGGTAAACCCATTGACACAGAAGAGCCCCTTACGCGAAGATATTTGGCATTATTCATCCCGTAAGCTGTAGAGATGCCTTACCAGATAAAGTTTGTGCCCAAGTCTCCCAACACGTTTGGCATTCCCTGTTATGTGCGGCTGCTACGCGCGTACCTCGACTAACCCCCAAGCACGAATAGAAGACCAAGAAACGATGCCAAACCCTAAACCAGCAGATCTGTGGTTGAAAATCTTGCTAATGCCCGATTGGAGACCCGAGAGAAGGCCGTTTGGGCATCTGTTTTTTCGAGAAACATGTTATTATTAGACCAGCCACTGACCCGTCGTCCCTTTGGTATGGTTGAAGTCCGCTATCCGACTCATCACATATCAGCTTCAAAAACGGCCCCAGGTCCATGCCGTGGGTACTCGGTTCTGGAACCATGGATGGATATTGCCAGTACTGATCAGAGTTTTTGTTTCCGGGGCTCGTGATTTGCCAACGGCTGGGTGCTGTGTTCGTTGTCTCTCTGAATTATGACATTAAAGGTGGTGCTCGACGTACAGCAACACGGCATCACTGGAAGGGTCTGTCCGAGAGAGACCTCTGTGTCACAGCGTCCCCCTCCCAAGGATTCTATCAGAGTCCCTGTAACGTGCTGCCGTAGCGCTGAGACTGGTGTCCCGGGGCTTGGGGGCCAATGATCTGATTTCTCGGGCTCCAGCACCAAGTAGTTCGAGGCTTTCAACTGCCAACTGGATCTCAACACCTCCACACAGAATGTTAAACATGCTGCACGTACCGAACCATTTGTATGCGTTCAAGCAAAAAGAAAAGCACTTTTCCTCTTTCTCATTCTTGTGCATCATGCCACTCCAGAGTTGGAGGCGGGTCGCGCGACTATGCCCGTCCAAAGGGTCATAGTAGGAATCTCTGCATCAGCTGAAAAAAAGTAAACATCCGTCAATCATTGCCTCATTCTCCCTGCGCGAGTCATCTCTCCTGCACACCAGACACCAAAGCCTGTCGGCAGTTGAGTCATCAATATGTCAGAAGAGACAATGAACACACACACAAAAAGTAACTCACGCCAGTTCCCTTTACCCCCTTTTGTGCATG
>JALNIO010000141.1:0-29601 GCA_023509875.1 Rugonectria rugulosa
TTTTTTTTTCTTCTTCTCTGCTGTATTTTATTTAGGCGCTACGATCAATTGTCTTTGTCCGCCTTATCCAGAGGTACATTTTTCGGAGGGGGAGGGGCAGCTTGCATGGAGGGGTTGGGCTCGACTCGACTCTCAGGCGGCTGATTCTCACACAACCTCCAGTGGCCTCATGGATGTCAAATGCCACTGACGGCCACTAAACCCGCCCAGCTCACAACTCACAGGCTCATTCATTCACAAATCAAACCCATTGAGACCTGCTGTGTCCCGGTGTGTGTGTGGATTGACAGACCAGTCAAAATTCTGCTTTCCCCCCCGTTGCTGGAGGGGAGTAGCCCGGGACTTTTCTTTACACGCGCACAATAAAGGGCACCAACCCTGATTCGCCGCGGCGTGTGAGAATGGAGATATCTCGGCTCGGATAACCCAATCCCAATGAGAAAGGTTGGGCTGGGCTAGAACGGGCGGGATGTGCGATTTGCAAGTCACGGAGTGAGAGGGCACCCAGAAGGTGAAGCTTGCAAACGCTGGTACGACTTGTCAGAGGCTTTGCGTCTGTGCCATCCCGACTGACCCAGACCGACGAAACGAATATTCACCGGGCCAACTTACCGCTTTGCAGCTCGTTGCGCCGCGGGCTGGCTCATATGTACGCAGTATCTAGACATGATATGAGTCCGTCTTTCCTCGTCCCCGGCGGACTCAGACTGGGGTTTGCATAAGAAGGCCATGATTTGCATGCTGCTCCTCCAAAGGATAGACACGACACGCACACGCATCACCCCGAAGACAGCAGGACTTGCTCGTCACCCCGCTTCACGAGGTGGCCTATGACGGCATAGCGTGTTCATCCCACCGACGCCCTAATCTCAGCCATTGACCTGCCATTCGTCACCTGCTGACTCGAACGTGGTTTCATGAAGCTCGCGCCTGGCTCGCTGGAAGCTCGAGGCCCGTGGAGGGGGGCGATGCTTTCTAAGCTGTAGCCGCAAAGCTCTCAGAGCTCTAAACGGAGGGCAAGCTCCTGCCACACTGACACGAAAAAAAATCCCTCCTCGCTGCGTCTGCCCCGCTTCCAGCCTGATAACTTGCCGTAGCCATCTGACCACATCCAGTACAAGCCCACCATTCTTGGATCAAGTATCTCTCGTATGTTTCAACTACCAATGAATACTTTTCTGGACAGAGCTCCGCGGGTACCCATGCTGCTCCAGGTTGAATACTCTTCGGGCCACATACTCGCCGTCACCACCAAATTGTAATCAGTCCATTGGATGATCCAGGCAGCTTTCTCGGCTTGTACCCGCGAGATCCGACTGTAAGGAGCCAATTGGAATATTGCAAAGAGATCCAACAGGAGGCATCGTAGATGAGGTGCAGCCTCAGGCTCGGCGCTGGGCCTCATAGCTGCCCAATCGGGCAAGCGTTGGAGGTCTATCGTCGCTTACCTAAGAAGTCATAGCCCGGTTGCCGGTGTCCGCCCGGCATCCAGCTCCTAGCTCCATCCGGATAGTGGGGCCCTTCGCCGGAGCTACACTTAGGAACCAACAATTAACCTCATTAACAAAGCATAAAGCACAAGATTATGTATTGTGTAAACCAGACAAACGCTCATATTACTTTTGGTCCGTGATCATGCTTCAGTCAAATCTTGAGTCTATACATAATACACGTCATGCCGGAAACAGGAACGCCACGCTTGCTTGTATATGCCACCGAATGACTCACACGCCGCAACAGCTCACCCCAATCATGATGATCCCAGGATTCGGCTGTAAGCATCTTCCACCTCTCCAGCCAACTCCAAGAGAGACACAATCACAATCTGATGTGTCAAGTTTGGCAGCCTGTCACGGTGCAATCCAATCCATTCTAAAGGCGGTGTTGCCTCTCCCATGTCTCTCAACTGCGGCGTCTCGATGACGGGTTCCTCCAACGCCACGTAGTCGTACTTGGACTGTGGCACATTGACCTCAGCCGTAATCTTCTGTTGTTCGCCTTTTCGCTGCTCTGCTTCCGCACCAGGCACACCCGTGATCTTCACTGCCGTCAGAGGCAGCTCCTTGCCCCAAATCTGCTCCAACGCCTTGTTGTGGTTGGCAAACATGGCACGAATGGAGCTGACTCTGGAGAAGTTCCAGCCCACTTCCACCTTGCCTTCAAACGCGCTCTTGAAGATGTAATCAATTTGGTTTGCTTTGGGCTTTTGCCATGTTTCCATCACAGCCGACACTTGAGGGACGTTGAGGATCGTTCCGCCTCGTGATCCAGTAGCTCGCTGTACAACGTCTTCGACAGATATCTCGCTCAATGTTTTGGGAGCCTCCACGTTTCTGACACCGGCCAAACCGATTCGAAGTTGGCCCAGTGTCATCTTGAGAATACTGTGAACGCGACGTTGTTCCATACTAGCAGCGAACCGAGCATACGCATTCAACGCTTCTACTTTGAACACTTGATGGTCTGAAAAGGTTTTGGGGAACACTCCCAGGTTTAATGCCTTGAGTGTAACCACGACATCCGTGTCAAGTGATATTGGGGACTTTGAGATGGTGTCTTCGACTGGGAGTCTGGGTGTTGTTGGGACCTGGGGTAATGAGTTACGCGAGGCCACAGATCGCCGCTTCATAAACTTTTCAATCTCCTTGAGAGAGTTGCGGAAGCTCTCCCTTCGTTCTTGCATCAACTTCTTGATTGCTTGCCACAGGGCAATACCTTGTGCTGCTGATGTGGTCGTTCCAAAGACTTGAACAGCTTCTCCATCAAAGATTGCAACCAGTCGATCGCCATGGCTCTCGCGGACATTGTACATCAAGAACTCAAACGTGGTGATGTCGGCAACCAGGAATGCCTGATAATCAAAGGCCGCCTTGACTCTGAATGCGTTGAATCCAATCGAGGCTTGGATTAGAGGGGTCTCATTCAGTGCTTCCTCTCGCTTTGGCCATTGAATCGAACTTCGAAGACGGAAATCCTGCATTGCGACAAATCCACTTAGTCGACCCGTGCAGTCGACGCCGATCTTGTCAAAGCCTAGACACAGATTCTGCTCCCAGTCCGATGTCTTCTTCGAAGATACCCAGAAGTTGTTGATTGCAAACGCCGATTTTCCGATGGCTTGTCCCAAGTCAATGGTGACATCAAGGGCGGCAATCGATATCGTGGCCGTCCATGGAAATGCAGCTGTTGCAGCGACCTGCTGATAACGCTGAACCAGATGCCCTTGCGAGGTTTCTGACGGCAACTTCGGGACTGGTGCCAGAGGCCCTTTACGTTGGCTGGGGTACCAAATCTCTCGGAAAAGCAAAAAGTCTTGGGCTTGCTTGGCGTTGATAGCAACTACCATGGGACTGACGTTGATGATAGCTGACACTCCGCTTGTTCCGCTGAAATGCTTGCTATTCATGAAAGACAGAGTGATTGAATCAAGTTCAAAGCTTGCAGTTGATTCTCTCGAGTAGACATGCTGCACAGATGCATGGAGTTTCGTGAAGACTCCGGAGATGGCAAAGAAATTGCCTTGTTCCAATGACCGCACCGTATTGATGGTGAAGTAAATGTTATCAAAACATGTAGTGGCTGCAACACGTGCAATTGGTTGGCAACTCAGAGAGAACTCTTGTCGGCAGATGCGCAGGCCCAGGTTCAGTTTCAGGCGGCCGAGAACAGCACTGGGGTCCGCAGTGAGGATGTTATCCTCGTCTCCAGACTTTGGGGGTTTGGGCTTGGGAGAGCCAGATGGTTTCGGGAGCTCATTTTCATCATCATCCTTGACAACTTCCTTGACACTTGACATCATGTCCATAACGAGAGGGACTACAGATGGGTACAAGATGTTGCTCGAGGCATCAATCTTGATCTCGCCGTAGAGTGCTGGGTCGTCCTCCCCATCATCTCGATATTCTATCTTCCAGGCAAGTCCGGGGCTGCGAAGAACAGCGCCACTACCGGAGTCGTCCGTGTTGAACTGGCCGTACTTGCCAGCGAGCGACGGTCGTCCATTCTTTGACGCATCGTCGGATGGCCTCTTGCTGGACACATAAACAACGGCACCAGCAAAATCGGCGTCGATCAGCAAGTTCTCCAACCTCTTGTTTCCAAATATGCTCCGCTGAGGTGTCGGCTTGGCTATCACATCGGATGATTTCTTCGCGGGAGCAGAGACTGTGGTGTTCCATTGTGCTGAGGCCTGTTGCACGTTCTTCGTTGACAATGAAAGCGATTCGATCAGGTGAGCAGCTGGGACAATAAAGGCCGACGTTAGTCGAAGATCCAATGACTCTCCAACTGCTTGGAAAGCCATGCGGCGGGCATCAGGTGTGGACATATAAGCAATGTTAAAGGTGATTTCGGGGAGCAGAGCCGAGTGCAGAGATCGCACGCTCATATCCTGACCAGGAGGCACCATCTGAAGCTGGAAGTTCTCAATACCCAACCTCGCCGAGTGGCGCGTTCTTGTTCCAAACTGGAACAGTTTCACGGACAGGACAAGATCCTCCTTGGTGCCAGAGTCATCATCCTCACTGTCGGCAACAATCCAGCAAACACGAATGTTTCGAAGCTCGAAGTTGTATTTCACAGCTGCCAGCACCGAGTCAATGAAATCGGTATCATCCGGCAACTCATCGTCTCCATTGATTGTGATCCTCGGCTTGGACTGCCTCAGCCTTCGCAGGTAGTCCAGTTCCCGAGACGTATCGAGATCTTTGATCTTCTCGCCCATGTAACCTAAAACATCCACGACGGTGGAAATTGTCTCCGGAGCAAGCTTGGCCTCAAAATCGTCGCTGCTAAAGTTGAAAGCCCAGGTTTCTCTCCCATCCTCACCAGTTGTGGTACTGGCAGAGACCGTGATTCCCACTCCGAGGGTGCCGCAGGACCTCATCGATTCTTCTCGGCCTCTGAGGATGTCGAGGCCGATCTGGCTGAGGTTTACATGCAACTCGGGATACTTGAGAATGGGACCTTCTGCTTCATGCCTATTTGAGGCTTGAAGATGTGCTCTATCCAGCGAGAAAAGCACCTGAGCCAGGGGCTCCATCTCTGACTTCAGTGAAGTTTTGGCGAAGACCTTGAGGCCAGCCAATGTCAGGTGCACGTTATACACGAGCTTTAGGCTTGACTCATCTGGTACAGTTACTTGCTTCGGAACGTCAGCATCTGAGCCGAATATTTCAGAGATGTGGCCTTTGATGAGCTTGGTTTGCTGCTGAAGCTCCTGGATGGTGCTGTTAATTTGTGGTTTATTCAAAGCGCTTAGCAGACTGTAGACTGCAGAAGCGTCAAGTTGAACGACTTCAAGGGACGAAAGAACCGTGACTGAGTGCTCGGTTGGGCCGATATGGCTGGTAATGCGGCCGTTCGTAGGTGGAATATGCAAAAGAGAGATGCGTTGCGGCTCGTTTCTGACGTTGATCTGCATCTCATGGTTGTTTTCCTTGACATCAAAGTCGAACTGGAGGTCCTTTCCGAAGTTGGCTGCGGCCGATGCTCGAGCAACAGTGCCGGTGATCTTGTAAGTCAACGACTGAAGGACAGGAATGGAAATGCTATATCGGTCTAGTAAAACGGCAACGCTGACTTTAATGCTAGAGAGACGATCCGACATTCTCCTAAGATCAGCATGTTTCTTCGGTGTTGGCGACGGTTCCATCTGGCTTTTCAGGCGATAGAGTTGGGTAATCTCGTCACGAAACAGGAGGTCCGCAACCTCCATAAGCCCGATGGGGTCCTCCTTCACTGCAAAAGTCAAGTTTTTGCTACTTGCAGTAGCCTTGATAAAGTGGTGCGACATGTCTTTGGTTTCTTGGGTTTCGTAGGAGGCGAAGAGACTGGGCTCTTGAACTCGGCACATACCAAGTGAATGAGAGTTGCTATGGAGCGAAGAGACAACAGCGTTGCAGCTCATCATGAGATTAACTGAATTCGTGCCGTTTGGTCCATTGTATAGCAGCACCGATGTCTTCAGCCCGTGACTCAAGGACTTTGCATTCAAATTGATGGTTTCCAACTCAATGGAACCCCTTGCCACCTCCAATACCACATGGATGGGAGGCAACGCTGTTGAACCAGGTTTCGGCTTATGAATAGGGACGACTTTGGATATTGACTTGGTTTGACTCCTGGTCTTGGCGTAGAGGCGGAGTATATCGTCGGCCAATTCACAAAGTTCCCAGTTCAAGTTGGTAGCTGCCTCGGAGCAGCAGATATTCAGAATAGTCAATGGCTTGCCTGACTCTCCGAATCCTTCTGGATACTCCGCGGCGTCCAACTCTTGCTGGTCGATTCGGGCAGCCAAGTCAACAAAACCAAACTTGTTCTGTTTCGGCCCTGGGTCAAGAACAAAATACACCTCTCCCAGTCGGCACGCCCCAAGCATTGGGATGTCATGGTCGGACTTGGCAGCAGGCTCTTCAAGCTTGCCAAAGACATTTTTCAGGAACAAAGACTTACCCGGGTTCTCCAAGTCCCAACTGCGCCAGCCTTGAAACGCCTCAATAACGAACTGCACCGTGTTCTCAGGAACATCTGGGGTACCATCCCAGCACTGGTAGATCAGCTGGGATCTGGAATGGAAATCCATGGCTGTCCAGATCTGTCGCAACCTCATGGCCAACTTCCATGAATCAAATGTTCGGATGTGATCCGTTGCAGATCGAAGCACAGCAGAAGGGCGAATCAGAAATGAGGGATCATTGGTTGAGTGACCTTCCTCGAGGAGGCGGTAGACGAAATATTTGTCCCGACAATTGTGCCTTGCAATGGTCTCTGAAAGCAACTGTCCCAGTTCTGTGGCAACGGTTCCGGTACGATGAATCAAAGAAGCAAGATACTCAACCTTGCCAGAAGCCGTACTGCCAACGATTGAGCCAATATCGGCATCGATATATCTAATGTCTTTGGCGCCGACTGACACAACGATGCTTTCAACCTGAACCATTACAGCTGCCTGGGGTTCCTCGAGCGTGGACAGACGCTCCGAAGCCGACACCTCTGCTGACCCCAGCGTCAGGTGAAGTGATGTCTTGGAATCCCAAGTCTCTGACTTGAAAGGGTCTTCCCAACTGGTCGTGTTTCTCAAGACTAAAGCGACTTGGGAAATGGTCAAGTCATACTGATCTTGTTCGTCTTGAGAATAATCCGATGAGTCGGAAGCGGTCGAGTTCAGCAACCGAAAGTTGGCTTTTGGCAACCTGACCAGAAAATCTTTGATTTTCCCTTGGGTGCCAACCTCTTTCTGGAGGTCAAAAATATCAGTCATGGTGCTGATTTGGAACAGATCAAGGAGATCTTCGGGTTCGCTTGGCTGTAACGCATCGAGAAGGGCGGTAACATAACGAATTGAAGTCGGATTCGCAAAAGCAGAGACACCGGAGGGGAACTCCAACATGATGCTCATGTAAGGATACTCTTCACTGATGCAGTTTGGGTCAATGTCATCCAGCCCACCAGGGGTTCGTTCAAAATTGCCATCCTCTTCGGTCTCATCAACGCTCTGGAAAGGAACTTCATGGGTGCTTGGACGAACACTTTGCAGAGGGAAATGGGGCGCAACGTATTGACTGGAGAAGGCGACAGAGGAATGAGCCATGTTCTCCCAGAGTGATTGAGACGCAGCCGAGAGTCGGCCGAAAGAAATTTGTGATCCCTTTGTATGTAGTGATGGTCGGTTGTCGACAGATGGAGGTCGAGGGTCCAGTTGATAGGTGTGTTTTGTACTAGAACGAGATCGATGCTGAGTTCCAGCTCTCCTGACACTGCTATGGGCTGACCCGGCAATCGAGAGAAACGAACTTTTGTGGCTAAGCCCTCTTGACTGCCGAGATGACATGGTGGTGTAGGACATGCCTTCAGCGTCTTCCTCAATGGCAACAGCAGGGTGCGGAGGGGGAGGAGCACACTGAGCTGGGGGATCGACCATCTCCGGTATCAACTCATCCAGATATTCCGGTAACATGAGGAACTCAGTGCGGTGAGTTCTTTGGTCTTCGCGTTGTACCAAGTCCTGCTGCAGCTTCCGCTCCTCGGTAAAGTGGAATTTCCGCCCAATGACCGCAAGGTGCACGGCAGTCTTTAAACAGGCTTCAGTATCAACGGGATGGTTGTGTCTTGACGTATGTCTGGCGGCCGATTCAGCGTTCACACACGACACCTGGATATTTGGAATGTTGATATTAGCTCGCTTCGAGTAATGAGAGCGAGCCCAGTCATTGAAGTTGATATCGATAGCATCGGTCGACAACAGAAAAGCTGCTTCATCCGCGTGAAGCCAAACGCGGACTGACTCAACGTTGACACGCGCAAAGGTGACGTCGTAAAATACCTGGGAGGAGTAGGGAACCAAAGCGTTTTCGTTGTCGTCAAAGGTAAAGGCAAGACCTCGCGCGCCTCGGACCAATGCAACAAGGAAATCAGAAGTGCATTCTCCGCTGACAGCACCAACCCCAATGTCATAGTTGCAAAGATATGCTGGCTCAGTAGGCGGAAGACCAAAGAGCTTATGTCCAAAGATACGAAGGCCATCAATGAATAGCTGAGTATTGGAGGAGGACATACCAGGAGAGTCCAGCGCTCCTTCGGAACTACCGAGCGAAAGACTGACTGGGCTCACCCCAATCTCCAGCTCCATGAAATAGTTTGTGAATCGCATGTCCACGGAGACGGTGGCCAGTTCGGCTTGGATGAAGCGGTCGGCAGAGTAGAGATTTGTAGGTAGCATCACTCTGAGATCATCCATCTTGATGCCCAAAATGACGTCCATGTCATTCGACTTCTTGTATGGTGGTCGATTGGTACTTTCGGCATCTGGGTTCTTCTGCTTCAACTGTAACTGTTGCTGGTATTCATCCAGTGTTCTGAAGTGAACGTAGTCACCAAAATAGTTATCCTTCAGCAGTATAAAGTACCGGACAAGGAATCCGTAGAGGTAAACGTACGGCGACTGCCCGCGTACGTTCAGAGTTAGAGTATCTGTGTTGGAAGTTGAAGTAGTCGCATTGTAGTGATAGCCACCATCAACCACAAGGCCTTCGACATGGGCAAGTTCCCTCGACTGAAGAAAGGCTGCTTGTGTATTCCAATCCGGGACCTGGAGGTCAAGATCTAACGAATCCGCGCGCACGTCGAAGGGGATAGTGTTCTTGTTCGGCCGGAAGGTATCCACAGGAATAGTCAGCTCAGCCGTGAGACAGGGTGTGGACAGGATGAGGTATGTATTGTCCTCTACCACAGTTGCCTTGTCAATGATGTTTGCTTCATTGACGTTGAGGTATAGTTTCAGGGCTTGCAAGTTGAGGTTGACATGGTATTTAAAGGGCGTGAAAACGAGATAGTCTGGGGGTGGTCCAGTCGTCCAGTCATTGACCAGGTCGATCAACAAAAAGACGTGGTCACGTAAGATGAAGAGTTCCATCTTGTCGCTATTGATGTTGAAGTACCAGTTTCTCAGACCATTCCAAGATATGGGGTTCGAAAGGTCACAGGATATTCGTTGAGCACCAGATCGCCAGAGTAGATCGTGGTTCACGCTGCTCAATAACTCTGAGCTTGGAAGGTTGACGTCCAGCAGAGTTGTGTAGCCAGATGTGCTGGCCAACATGTCCATGGTGAACTTGACTGTTGAATTGGCGGGAAGCTTCACCTCTAACCACCCTGACGGTCGCAATGGCGTTGTGTCGCCCTTGCTATTCTTCTTTGCCCTATTTCGTTGCTTTCTCCTGGTGACAGATTTTTGGGGTTTCATATGCGGCTCCTTGCCTCGCCAGCGCCAGTTCTTAGATTCCTCCCTGATGGGAACCCGCAGGGTAACAGTGTCATCCATCTCGACATACAGCTTGAACTGAGTCGCGACTCTCCAAGAGCCTGGTTCCAATGGTTGAGTAGGCACAACGTCCTTGCATAGACTTGGGAAGAAGAACCGTTGTAAATCTGCACGCTGGCGATCTGCCCATGGTCCGTAATTCATTGTCCCCCCCTTTACGGCGAAGTCCATGCCCCATTCCGGAGGTTCGTTTCCATTGATGTTGGTAGGGAAGCTCATGTCTTTTCGGTGCTTGATAGCGCTTGTCACTTTGCCCACAGCATCCCAATACACTGTCAAGGTTGCCTCGGGGCTGTCCAGGATGGTTGAGACGGCTGCATATTCGACAGAAGCCCAGCGAGCCCTGTCATCTTGATCGCGATCATCAAGATACCGCGTCAGACCTTGCCACTGACTAATGCCAGGTACCTGAGAAGCACCCGTATGGTTCCCAGCCCTGGAATCAGTTGAAAAAGATTCTACGGATCTTCTCCAGTACGGTACCAAGTTTCGAAGAGAACTAAGCGCCTTGCGTCGATGATGACGGAAAAGGGTTCGCTTTGGGATCGATTCTTGCCGGTCAGTGTCGTTTCTGTCTCGATTGGCTCGAGAAACCTGGTCTTCCTTGAAATCTTCATTGTCTTTCATCTCAATGACCGGATGCTTGAACTGAACCTTGAAGGTTTGACGATAGGGGTCAGGGGTTTTTGTTTCCGAAGCGTCGACATCTACGGAAAGCGAGTCTGCTTTGGCCACGAGGATCGCCTTGGTGTTTTCATTCCCCATTACCACTGCAGCCTTGTGACATTCGATGTGGACGGGAAATAACTGAAGCATGAAAGGCAGCTCTGAACCGGAATCATCAATCGTTCCCTCGTCGTCCGCGCTTCCCAACTCATTGGCGGACTGTCGGTAATTCAGAATGTTACGAGCGTTCGAGGCTTGCTTCTCACCCGAGCCTTGGGCCCCTCTATCCCCCTCTTCGTCTTCCTCTTCGCTATCTCCGGATCTTTTTGGGACTCGTGACCTCAGATGAGTTTCGTCTTTCTCCGAAGTTCCGCTGGAACGGGATTCTTTGTCGATTTGCTCCGTGAGGCCCCGAAGGACGCCATCGTATGCTGGGCTACGATTGTAGACGAACCACTCTAAGCCAATCAAGTCTACATGTATGCGGCAAGGGAGCTCTGCGTTGTTTCCTCTTCCCAGCAATGAAGGGTCTGCAGCCGTTTCTCGAGCATTGATGATGTCTGCATCCCGTACTCTCCGGAGCCAGTAACGCCAGGTTATATAGCCATGCTGAACTACGAAAGTCTCGTTCGATCCATGATATCGTAAGCCGGTGAAGAAGACTCGGCCGCCCAGAAGAGATATTTGAATCGCACTGATATCGATGTATACGCGGTACCGGTGCCAAGTCCATGTTCGAATGGCATAGGAGACTATGGAGGCGAAGAATCGATTGAAGTAGAGGAGGAATATGACGGCCAAGACACCGCACAAGGCGACGTATATCAAAAATTCACTACACAGAGTACCGAGTTAGATCCAGTTTGCATTACTCTCACGTAGAGGAGGACGAACTAGTTGAATGGAGGGCGTGAGTGGGCTCTAGCTTCGAGAATGCTGTCGAGACCCGGCACAGAGGTATTCATGATGGATAGGATTGGTGCTGCCGCAGCTCCGGTTGGCTGACTGAATCAGGCGTCACGTCATTGGGATCGCAGGGTGTGAGGCATGAGACGGTCGTGCACTTGGAGATAATGTAGTTCACGATCTTGGAGGAAGCATCATCATTTGTCGAAATTAAGTCGGTCAAGAGCTGTCAGGCCATGTCGAGGATGGTTGAGCTCGCGTCGCTGCTGAATTGCTCTCGCATCCCCTGTAGTTGCTAGGTCACCAAAGCTCGCAAGGGTCTAATAATCCGTGGGACCCGACCAATCCCAGAACGTACTAGGCGGAAGAGTCGATCCAGCCCGCTACGGACTAGCCCGCCCGGCCGAATTACGCTGCTCAGCTGCCCGTCCCCAAGCGCGGTAGCCCTCTACAGTGGCTGCAAGTACCCAACTACGACGGACGGAGCAGTTGCTACGCAGTAGGTACAGTGGGAGTGAACACTACTACCACCTGGCCCACCCAACTAGACGCAGCCGCGTCAAGCTCCCCGTGGACAAACCACAGGGGCTGCAAAACATGTGCCCGTTCTGTCTCATGCACCCTTCATTTCTTTTGGTGGAAGGGAAGGTAGTGGCAGTGACGCATGAACTATAACTCCGTCGTCCCGATCCAGGCTGCAGAATATTGACCTTAATTACTATATCATTGCGCATCTGACTTGACATCTGAGCAACAGGCTCCCATCGACGACGAAAACGCCTAGTTTCACGCTCCGAGCCTCGATAGTGTCGTCGTCATCACAGCTTGTCAGCTTCTGCTAGAGCTTTCGGCGCCCACGTCACTACTCGAAGCTCTGCCAAATCTTCCTCCTCTATCTTACGGCGTCGCGAGCAAAAACACAAGCTCTGGCATCCTCAGTCATGTACTAGATCACACGCGACGGCTTGCCCGGATAGATCAGACTCATTCTCGAGTCTCCCACCATAATGGACAGCTACGAGAGCATCATGGCCAACGGTGGCACTGGCCAGAAGCTCACCTACGCCACCACCGTTGTATCTGGTGTCGCATCTCTCATAGCAACCATCATGTCCATCGTGTAAGTATCCAGTTCTCAACCTTTACCTAATTCCAATTTCTCTAACCATGGCACACAAACACAGCTCCATATTCCTTCAAGCGAAAAACTATCGAAAACCGTTACTCCAACGATATGTCGTTCGAATCCTTCTCATGGTTCCCATCTACTCCATTGCATCATGGACGAGTATGATCTCTCGTACAGCCGCGTCCTTTCTTGATCCAATTCGCGATATATACGAGGCCTTCACCATCTATACATTCTTCCAACTACTTATCAACTACCTCGGGGGCGAGCGGGCGCTTATTATAATGACCCATGGCCGAGCTCCTGTCCATCATCTATGGCCGCTGGACCATGTCTTGCCCAAGGTCGACATTTCCGATCCCTACACATTTCTGGCCATCAAGCGCGGCATTCTCCAATATGCTTGGCTGAAACCAATTCTCGCCTTAGCTGCCATTATCATGAAGGCCACTGGGACATATCAGGAAGGATACATCGGCCTCAAGTCTGGTTATCTTTGGAGTGGTATCATTTACAACCTTAGTGTCACATTGAGTTTATACTCACTTGGTCTCTTCTGGGTTTGCATGAACCGTGACCTGCAGCCCTTCAGACCAGTGCCCAAGTTTCTGTGTGTTAAACTCATCATCTTTGCCTCCTACTGGCAAGGATTCTTTCTCTCCATCCTGGTTTGGATCGGGGCCATACCCGATAATGTCGAAGACTACACCCCGGACAACCTTGCCGCAGCTATTCAGGATGCGTTGATTTGTATCGAGATGCCCATATTTGCTATTGCTCACTGGTATGCCTTCTCGTGGCACGATTTCGCCGACAACAGCATTCTATCCGCCCGGATGCCGCTAAATCATGCGTTCAGAGATGCATTCGGAATACGGGATCTCATAGAAGATTCCAAGATCACGTTTTCAGGGGATACGTATGGATACAGGATATTTGATTCTGGTGATAAAGTCATGGCGCATGAAGACTCTCGCTCGAGGATAGGAAGACTCAAGGAGGGTATGCGCTACGAACGTGGCGGCAAAGGCAAATACTGGATTCCGAAGCCAGGGGAAATCAACAGCACAACTCCCCTGCTTCATTCAAATGGGGAGACAAGCTCTAACCGCCCAGACCTCATCAACGAAAACATCCATGGTACGTTTGATGAACCACATATTGACGCGGACGACGAGAATCTATATGATCAAGCGCGACAACTGGAATACGGAGATTGGAATGTAAGCAAGCCCAATTCATGGACGAAACATGCCTACTAACAAATGGGAAAAGTATCCGGTGATCACAGCAAGCGAGCCTCTGAGAGAGCGGTATCGATCTGCGGCAAGCTTCGGGACAAGGTCAGCAACTTCGACACCGTCGTCCATGCGGCCGTCCCCGGGTGGGAGGAGGTCTACTGGAGCATCGACTGGCAAGGGCAAGCAAAAAGCCTCGGAATCCCAGCCTCAACCCGAACCTGAAGCTGTTGTTCCAATCAAGAAGAAGAAAAAGGTGAAGAAAGTAGTAAAACACGAAGAACCTGATCTTGCAAATTTGGGGCTGGGAAAGGGCCCTCCGGCGGCAGAGCCCGTTCAGGATACTGGCTATGATGGAGTTAACAGTCCTCTCATCGAGGAAGCATCCGCTTGGGGTGGCAGTGGACTAGATCAACCGCAGCAAGAAAACCACGCACCAACATATCAGGTAGCGGATGACGATGCGTTTTCACAGAACGTCTGGGGGAGAGATGAAGAATCCAAGGGCGGGCTATAGTTGCTGATTCCCGATATCCAATGCCCCTTGTGCACAATCAGAGTGCGAACTTAGGGGGTGTAGCGAGGAGTTTATGGTTGTATTTATATATCAATGTACTACATACTGTGGAATAGAAGTACGAGGGGATATATTCATTGACCTATTGATTTCATGTACGTTTGCAACTGCTCCTCGCAACTCCTAGAGGCACATTAAAATGGTGGTTGTTTCCTTTCAGTTACAGATTAGCTCTTGTTATAACTCACATTAACTCTACGAAGTATGATGTGTAAAATCAGGTTTATAGTAAATGCCGTACTAAGTGAGGCACGTTGAGGATCATTTCTATAAAGATCCGTAGATGATCACGGTTTAAAGGACTGGTTGAACTAGACATTGGTACATGTACTCAACGGTCAGCAGTCTCGTCGTATTCGTACCTACCTCCAGTCCAATACATGTGGGGTGCTGAGGTACCTGCATGAGGAATCCAGAATCGAGTGGAGTAATCCAGCCGAGTGGAACGGTCCTCGGCGCATCCTTTGTCCGATATTGACAGGCGGTGTGAGAATTTTGTCGGTCAACGAGGGCAGAATCCTCTCCACGGTGAAGCCATCCCCAAATCCCACCAGCCCTGATTCAAGAGTCCGGGCCGCTCCGTCGCGACCAGAGCTCCCTCTCAACGTATTTGGCCGCATCAACGTGCCTACCGGCTTTCCCTCAGAGGTTGCAGGCCGGGCGCTTGCAACATCACCTTCCCGTTAGCAATGGGCCGCAAGCCCAACCCCCTCATCCTCGAGTACTTCATCCGCGGTCCCAAGCTCAACGACAACAGCAATCGCTACCCTCACACCTGCAAACAATGTGGCGAGAACTTCCCCAAAGGTCGCATAGATAGCTTGACGACCCACATCACTAAAAAATGTCCTGCCATTTCCGAGTCAGATCGCATGCGTGCGTGCCTCGAACTACACGGGATCACCCACTCGAGAGCAGCTCCCGATAGACCTCCGACCGATGTGCAAACCAACGGACAGCCTACGGATATCGCCAATCTTCCTCAGGGTTGGAGTGCCCTCGAGACCCTTGCCGAAGCATCGCGTCAGGTTGATCTTAATGAGAACAACCGTGGTCAGACTGCTCAGCCCGGACACGACCCCGCCAACCCCGCCAATGGACAGCAAGTCGGTGACCGCTTCGAGCTCCAAGAGCAATTCACCCTCGACAACCCTCCCACGAGCTATGAAAACAGGCAGCAAAACAGCAGAAGTGAGAATCTTTCATTCCACGAACCAATGATTCATCCGCCTAACACGGGCCTTTCAGATGTTGCCCAGACCTCACTGCCGGGCCCCGAGCTATCAGCTGAGGAGCGGCTCCAGGCTTTCCTCCCTGGAGGTGGCTCCTCGCCTGATGTATCAAACATCTCTGTTGCCGTTGCCGCTGCCGCGCGGCTGAACCCTTCTTTACTAGATCCCCAGCTCGTAAACGAAAATACGTCCCCGACACCTCCACCCGTCGAGATTCCATCGCCAACAGACGTCGCCCCTAGAGCCCCTAGCAGTGCAACAGCACACGATGGTAACATCTCGCAACCATGGGGCGAAATGACCTACTTAGCCACCGCCTCTGCGAATTCCATAGTCCACGATCATCCTCCGCCGCCCATTCAAATGAGCAGAGGCGGCATCCGCATGGACACAAGTGATGGAACACTTAATGGAAGGGCTCGACACTCGCGTTCTCGGTTCTCTGCAGCGCGGCGCAGAGAAGTCCAGGAAGTGCGCAAAATAGGTGCCTGCATCAGGTGCAGGATCCTCCGAAAGAACTGCGGAAAGGGAACGCCCTGCGACACATGTCGAAAGGTATTGGCTCCCAGGGTTTGGAGAACAGGGTGTGTTCGTACGAGGTTGCAAGAACAGATTGATCTCTACTCAGCTGGAGTGCAGGTGGTTTTGTCCCAAAATCGAATCAATCTTCTCAAGGGCCAACTTCAAATGATCAACAATGGCTCTGTCATTGAGGTATCTCATTTTCCTGACACAGATACGAAGATTGTGCTCGATGCATTGGCGGCTCTTCTAGAGCCTACAGAAGCACAGGCTGAAGCGCGACAGAGCAAAGAAGCTTTCCATCAGGTCATTATGATTGATCAGGACGTGCAGGACGTTCCTGGCAGGGTTGAAACATACATGCGAGAGGCTTTCCATCTGTTTATTGAACGCGAAAGCTCGACATTTATGAAGGTTACTTTGGAATTCGCGGTTCGTTTGCTCGCGGAAGCAGAGGATGATCTACTCAGAAAGGCCCTTGAGCTTTGGGGTTTGGTTGAATGCATCGATCGTGAGCGGCAATGGCATATTATCGAAAAACCGAGCGCCGCCGGAGAAGATCCGAGGACAATCAGAGAGGTCCAAAGTGAAAACGACGCGGACATATATACCATGATATGCATGCAGCTTAACGCGGCGGCAGAACGGAAAGCCAACATCACCTCCCGAGCCCTGCTTAGCGGGATGCATCGAGTGCTTCAGGACAGTAAGATTAAGATCAACTTTAAGATGTTCCTTACGGCCCTCATCTTCCTCAACTGTGTTGAGAAGTCAACCTGGGCATTCAAAGCCTGGGAGCAAGATCACCTCCGGCCTGGCTGGCCTTTGCAGAAGGACCCCAGTCTCTTCACCCAACAAGGCGGGAATCTTGCAGGTCTTTTGAAGATGCTTCTGGCCATTCGAAAGGCACTGCCTTTGACCATGCGCGACCAAAACGGAAAATTGGCAACTCCGGAGACGGATCAAACGATAATCGAGTACTTTCAAAGGCTCGATCTTGATTGTAGGCGTCCCCAAAGGCTGAAAGTCTAGATAGCTGCTAACGTATGTACCAGTTGATGCGATTCAAGAGCGCCAGGAGGGGTCCCAATTCGACCCTGCGGATTCACGCTCTCTGGAACTCATGTTCTGCTCCCATCTCCTAATCCCAGTCAACCCTGCTGCGTAATAGTTTCGCGATGCATAGACGTGGCCTCCCGGCGTGTCCCAGTGGGTGACGAAAAGAAAATACCACAACAGAGATGTCAAAAGCGTTTGATGACACGGTGATGAGGCTTTGTGACTCGCACCACTTAATGGTTAATGACGACATGGAACTTGCACGAAATGTTTATACCCTCATGATGAGGACTCGAAGAAGAAGAAAAAGGATTGTGTACAGCGGGCAGGCTTTCAAGCTGGATGCCTTGATCTACTCAATGATGGGTAAAACGATGAAAAGGGAAAAAACTTCATGATGGATGATGGATGATGGATTTTACGGCGTTTACGGTATAGAAAAACAAATGCCTCGAGGTCACAAAAAGGGGTGTGTCTAATAAGGGTGTTGATCGGAAAACAAAATACAAACTCCTGCATGTTTTTCCTTTGACAACATACCTATACAACATATTTGCATCTGGCCTCCTTTCAGCTCCATATAGACCTCGCAAATACATGGCTTTAAACAGTGGTGCTCCAGCTGATTCATCATCCCACGACACCGTACTCGTGACTCCCCCCTTTTCCGTAGTAACCCAATCAAATATTCATCTGGCCAGAGGCTGTGGAAATACCGCTATTGTTTCTGCTCGGTCCGTGGCCCGGACGCTTGGGCTTCTTGAAGCAGGCAAATTCGTTCTTGCTGGCTTCCCGAAGACGCTTGAGGACGTTTCGCATCTCCGGAAGCTCGCTCTGCAGACGCACACGGGCGTCATTGTCGGTACGACTATCCAGCTCCTGGTAAATCTGGCTCTGCAGCTCCGAGGCCTTATCAGTCGTGTAGTGGCTGAGAGTCTGTGCCACAAACTCGACGTCAAGCGTAGCCTGCATGAGGGCCTCGAGAGAGTAGCGTGGGCGGCGACGAAAAGCCTCGAGAAGCTGAACAGAGGTCTGCTCCAGGAGGAAGGACAGCACCTGAGTAGTGAGAGTCGGAGCCGTCGTTGAGACTTGTGAATGTACAAGGACGAGCGAGAGAAGAGCCTCGTAAACATACGGCTTGGCGGCTTTAGGACGCTGACCGTCAGCGGGAGCCCAGTCGGGGGCGGCGATGCCTGCCTGGATAATGTCACGGAGCTTCTCCATCGATTGTTTGGTATAGGATTGGAAGAGTCGGGCATCAATCTGGCCTAGGACATCTCGAATGGTCTTGGACTCGTCTGTCAACTTGACAGAAAAAGCATTTTCAAACTGTGAGTTCAAACTAGGCACCACCTGCGAGCGGAGGGACTGGAGATTGCTGAGTGTCATAAGCATTCGGATATTCTTGAAACATGTTAGCATTCGTCTTTCTTGGCTGCTGTAACTCGCGACTTACTCGATCACCAGCATCCAACGTTCCCTTGCCAGACAACGATAAGGCGGAAGCTGCTGCCACAGCAAGCGAGCTATCGTCGTCAACGGACCAATCATCATCCGTCTTCTTGAGAGAGCGCTCTGCATTCTCTACCATGCCACTGAGTGCCTTATACAACGTCGTGACATACTGGCTTCGAACCATCTGGAGCAGCTTTGTGGGAGGCGCCAGGACAATATCCCCAGCGCCTGGTTTGGACATTGCGTCGGAGATGTAGAGAATCTTCTGCATGCCCGAGAGCAGGGCTCCTTCGAAAGCGGCAAAGCTGGCCGGCATCCGTGTCACATCACCCAGCTCCACAGACCGCTGCCAGTCCTCTACGTACTTGATATTCTCAGCATCACGGTTCCACGCGGCGCAAAGAGCTGTGACGCAGCGCTCTCGAGAGGCACCTACGAGTGCCCTGAGACGATCCAAGATCTGAACATCATCGGAAATGAGAGGTCGGATCGACGCCATATCACATGCTCCAGAACCTACCAAGGCCAACATCTTGGATAAGTAATGGACTCCGCTCATCGAGTTCGACCAAGGAGGCCAGAAGGCGAGTTTCTCCCAAGCCTCCCCTCTTTTCGCTGAAGGCGGAGGAATGTTGTTGGGATCAAAGTTGAAGCGAGGGTCTCTTGATGATGGCGTCAAGTTACCTGAGGCAGGTGTCGGCGGTACAGGTGTGTTGGGTGATATAGGCAACGGCGAGAACAGCATTGAGATGTCCTCTGGTGGGAGGTCCGCAAAGAAGGCAAAGACGTGTTCACGAATCATGTCGACCAACTCGATCACTCCTTTACGCAGTTGTGCCACGTTCTGGGTCGATAGTTGGTGATGATGACGCGACTCGCCGCGATATCCCGTCGCCAAGTTGACCTGAGTTTTTCCCTCGATGAAGCCTTGCACCATATGCCAGAATTCGACCACTTCTCCCAGGATGCCCGACGATGCAAGTAGATTTTTGAGGAACGAGAGCATCTTCTCCCACAGCTCGATCACGTCAGGGGTATCGGTCGAGGGCGGTTTGCCTTCAATAACAGGGCGTCCCAATGATCGAAGATGATTGGCGATGGCGTGCGGGTTCGGCTTCTCGCTGCCTGCCAACCTTCTGCGAAGCACCTCAATTTCCACCTTGGAGCGATCAGCTGAGTTTTGGATCTTGCCCTTCAGATGATCATATCGACTCAAAAGCCACACCCAGATCGGGTTGTCCTCTGCTCCCAGCTCCAAGAGCAGACCAATCAGCTCCATGTGCTGATCTTGGGCGCGCCCATTCATGGTTCCAGACTTTGACACGCTGTGCAAGTTGACCAGCCGCTTCCATACATCTCTCTTGAAGCTTCGAATCTGTTGGTCCACGTCATGCCACATTCGACCAGCAATTACCAGTTGATAAAGCTGTGGTTCCGTCGGAGAAGCATCGCGCAGTTCATCAGCAAGTACGCGAGCCTCATCGGCAATCTTTCTCGCGCGATTATACTCCTCAACCAGTGACTCGTAGTCCTTGCGCTTGATGCTGTCAGAAACTGAGCTACTTAGCTCGACATAGTCTTTGAATCTAGTCAGGTGATTGGAGACCGTCTTGAGATGCTGCTCCTTCTCTCGGCCACCGAGGGCAGGTCCCCAAACATCCTCGGCCTTTGCTGAGACGTCCAGGAGAGGAGCCTTGATCCCCAGTACTCCATACTCACTCTCTTTGGTCAACGCATTCTTCTTCCGAAGGTCCGGCGCAGGAGCGGTAAGGGGGTTGTTATGGCCCAGGCCACTGATGCTGTTTCGGAAGCTGTTGCGACTAGCATGACGGGAGTGGCTCCGCGGCCGAAGACTAGGCGGCTCAACTCCACGATATTTCATTTCCTTATAAACATTATCAATCGTAGCTTTGGCCTTGACGAATCGCTCAAAGTTGGTCTCGACAAGGACCTTCAAGGAGGCTGATTTTTGATCGATGGATTGGGACAGGACATCAAGGCCGGTAACGAGGCTTCGGGTATCAGCATTTGAATGCATTTGCGATAGGAAAAGCGCTGGCGAAAAGGTTGTGGAAGAGAGTAGGAATCGGTTCCCTATTATCAATACTTAGCAACGCTCTCCAAGCTTATAGAGATCTCTTGCAAGACTCACGCAACTTGGTATCATCTTGGAGGGGAACGCCCAGTTGCTTCAGCGTCCTGACCACACTATCAGACGATCCCAAAGGATCTGGTTCATCTCTCTGCACCAGACTTCCCACGCCTCCAGCGCCAGCTTCCGATCCTGGAACAAGGCTTCTTCGCTCGCTCACAGCTCTCTCGAGGGCCTGGAATCGCGACTTTCTGCGCTGCAACTTTGCGCCTTCTTTTTCGCCCTCCTCATCCGAATCTTCGAGATCCTTTGCGACGGGCCATTCCGATGGGAAGGATGTAGGGATTTGGTAGAAGTCGAGGATGGTGCGCTCGTAGTCGGCCATGGTGTCGACGAATGGCCAGGAGGTGGGGGGATCTTTATGGTACGAGGCGCATAGTTGGCGTCTACCGCCCGGAAGGAGGAGTAGGAAGGAGTTGGACAGGTTCTTTCAAGTCTTTTCTTTCTGATATGTTTTGCGAATCGGTGCTTTTGGTGACATGAATTCAGAAGCAGATTGTCAAAGGTTGTTCGACTGCTCAAGCTCACGCATGTGGCTGGACAGCTGTCGTCCTGTAGGGCAGGTAGGTATCTAGCTTTGGAGGTCAACAGCCTGACGCAGGTATGGGGCGCAGTGGCTAGTGTGACGTTCATGGGTTGAGGCTAATGCTCCAGCTCGCCGCCTGTGGCGCCTGTGGCAGATGTGGCTCCCGTTCATGTGTCTTAAGCGCGGTGTGGCTGGTGCAGGTCCGGGATGCACAACACTAACATCGGACAAGGTCAACGGCGAGATGCATCCACCTGCCATCCACCGAAGCGCAGACCGGCATCAAGGTGGCATCGGGCGGGTCTTACTCGGGTCGGATGGGAAGGAGAAAAAAACAAAAAAGGTGGTAAACGGAAATCCGGCGGCTCCGAGGCTTGAAGCCGAATAATCCACGGGCGACAAGTGCCAAAATTCAAGAAAAGACGCGAAAAAGTGGAGGGAGTGGAGAGTTCTGTGGATGCAGGCGCCACACTTTGCCCTGCCGGTGTTCGTGCGCCGTGGCTGAAGAATCTTGTTACTGGCTACCCACGTCTCGGCACCGGCTGCTGGCTGCTGGGCGCACTGGGTGATAGGCGCTGGGGTCGCATTGGGTGGCACTCGCCTCAGGGCTCTCTCTCTGGAGAGAAATTTCCAACTTCATTTTTAAATCTGGACTTGACTTACCCTTTTTTCTTATCTCACTAGTGCTCCTCTCCTCTCTCTTCTCTCCCTTGTTTCTTTGAGTCCCAAGGTCGCCCTTCATACCGCTCGTCCTTCACAATGCTGGCCATTCGAGCTCTCTCTAGCCCTGTCTCCAGGCAGGCCCTGCGTTCAGCTCCCCGCGCTGCTACGTCCTGGGCCATCTACGTAAGAGATCCAAGATAGCCTCGACAACGCAACCGCCAGGTGTATGCTAACAGACCCTCTCCCAGAACCGATGCTACTCGACCGCCGGCGATCGAGTTGCCAAGTACGAAGGCACCAAGGACTCCAATGTACGTTGACGGCTGCTCAATTTCTGCTTCTTCCCTCGTCGCCGTCGTCTCGCACGGCGTACGGCCGCAACTGGCCCTAGCATCGGCTGGTCCGAGCAATGATTGCCGGCTTAAAATCACTCAAGTCGCAGAGCCTCGGCAAGGCTTTTCATGATGTTTCGGTTCACTAACAAAACTTGAAGGGCAACTTCCTCGTCAGTTTGATCGAGGGTGACGGTATCGGCCCTGAGATCTCTCAGTCTGTCAAGGACATCTTCGCCGCCGCCAAGGTATGTTCCACCACAACCATCCTCGTGTAAGTCATGATGCACTGACATGCCTCTCAAGACTCCCATTGCTTGGGAACCCGTCGATGTCACCCCCATTATCAAGGACGGCAAGACTGCCATCCCTGACGCTGCCATTGAGAACATCCAGAAGAACAAGATTGCCCTCAAAGGTCCCCTCGCTGTATGTTTGCTCCAGACGTCAGAGTTCTCGGTTCTCTCGGTATGATTCTAACCGACATAACTTTTAGACCCCCGTTGGTAAGGGCCACGTCTCTCTCAACCTCACCCTTCGACGAACATTCAACCTCTTTGCCAACCTGCGACCCTGCCGCTCCGTTGCCGGTTACGAGACCCCCTACGATAATGTCGACACTGTCCTGATCCGAGAGAATACCGAGGGTGAATACTCGGGAATTGAGCACGTCGTCGTTGATGGCGTTGTCCAGAGCATCAAGCTCATCACCCGCGAGGCTTCCGAGCGTGTTCTTCGATACGCCTTCCAGCACGCCGAGTCTATTGGCCGCAAGAAGGTCCGTGTCGTTCACAAGGCCACCATCATGAAGCTCTCCGACGGTCTCTTCCTCAAGGTCGCTCAGGAGGTTGCCAAGGACTTCCCCAGTATCGAGTTCGACGCCGAGCTGCTCGACAACAGCTGCCTGAAGATGGTCACCGATCCTACTCCTTACAATGACAAGGTCCTTGTCATGCCCAACCTCTACGGTGACATTCTTTCCGACATGTGCGCTGGTCTCATTGGAGGTCTGGGTCTCACCCCCTCTGGCAACATTGGTGATGAGTGCTCCATCTTCGAGGCCGTTCACGGTTCCGCCCCCGACATTGCTGGCAAGGGTCTGGCCAACCCTACCGCCCTGCTCCTCAGCTCCATCATGATGCTCCGACACATGGGTCTCACCGAGCACGCCTCCCGCATCGAGAGTGCCATCTTTGATACCCTGGCCGAGGGCAAGACGCTCACCGGTGATCTTGGTGGCAAGGCCAAGACCCACGAGTACGCCAACGCCATTATCTCGAGGCTGTAAATGAAGATTAGATACCTGTCACTTCCTCGGGTCTGTTTGCGGTTTTTGCATGGGGGTTTTATTTTTTTTTATATGGAACTGTACCAATGCTAGATTAAGGCACGGCGAAATGATGTTTTGATTAATGCATTTCTATCTTTCTTGGTCTCTTGTGAAACGTTAAATGGGGCATTTGTGCTATTATGAAAATGGCGAGCAGAGCTTTATTAGGCCGACTTCAGGGGAAGTAGGAAGAAACAAAAAGATTCAATTACCCCTCTTTGACAGACGCAGGTGAGATATTGAATTCGCTTTAAACTAGATCTCACTGTGTGTGGCAGGGACTATATCGGTAGTTAATATGGCGGGGAAATGCTACCCTAGACAGTTCTCATGAAAGCGACAGGGATGTATAGGTAATTTGCGGAGGTAGTTGTCATGATGGTGGCAGATGCATATTTAGAGTTACGGTGTTTAGGTGTGTGAGATGATTCAAAGTGAAAAGAGCCCTGTGTACTTGTAGAAGTGATGTTCTTGGGGAGGGTTTATGTTGTCGACTTGTCCAGTGTGAGCGAACATGTCACTTATAACCATTCAACTTCAGCTATTTCCCCTAGCTAACATGACGTTGCAGTCTTGACCAGACTACCTTATCAAGCACATAAAGTACTTGATCATTAATTATTTCTCACATGTAAATCATATCTCATTTCCTTGTCCCCGAGATGCCTTGTCAGTTTCTCAACGGTAAACGTCATTCTCGTCAAAGTCGATCCTCTCAGTCAACAAGTCAACCGCTCCTCGCTGCCAGATGCCATACGTGCACTGGACGGCCGTGTCCAGGCTCAGCTTGAACTCGTACCACTTGTATCCCTCCCTCTCCTCCGTCTCGGCCATCCAGTCGTTGGCTCGCCGCTTCAGCTCCTCCTCGTCGACCTCGCCCGTCTCCGGCGCGGCGTGGCGCGCGAGCAGCTTCAGATCCTCGAGGTTGTCGTCCTCGTCGCCGTCGGCGTAGCGCACCAGGGCCTCCTCGACTTCGGTGGCCCTGTCCCAGGCGACGTTGATGGCCGCCTCCTCGAGGCCGTTGACGAGCGCGCGCACCCAGAACTGGAGCGTCCTGTCGCGGGCGGCGTGCTCGTCGATACGGCGAAGGCGTTGCCGACCCGCTCGCTGGTGTCGCCGGCTCCGGCCTGGAAGACCTCTGTTGCCGCAGCCTCGAGCACCGAGTTGGTAACCTGGTTTTGAAAGAGGTGAGCATATAGACCTGGGTAGCAAGTGTAGTTTGGAGGGGGTTTAGGGTAGGTGATGCACCTCCATGGGCACGTTGGCCGTGACGAAGATGGGAATCCACGTTGCTTCGCTCATGATGAAAGGAACAACTCTGCAGGATGAAGGACGACTAATCGAATGAGGAAGGATGATTAAAACGAGGGAATGAAGTTGACAAGCTCGTATTTGTCTTGCAGGCGGCTTCAGCTTGAACATATATATCAAACGGCGGCCCAACGCCGGAAGGAATCGGTGATGCTTCCCACCTTGTTGGTTCCCCCCTCTGTGTCCCCCTTTTTGCCGTAGCAGTCCTTGTCCAGCAGAGCTCGCAGCTGCGTCGCGCAGTCATCCACCCAGTACACGACGTGATACGCAGGTGTCTCGCCGTCGTTCTTGATGGCGCCTGTTTTTGGTTTTACCCGAGGTTAACTGGTGAATCCCACGCTATTACGGAACCCGAGGAGAACAAACAAAGAAATAGTAGTAGAGAAAGAACTCACAAATCACCTTGCCGGCGTCCCCCGCCGTCTGCTTCCCCCGCGGGCTGAGCGTCGCCAGGTACGTGTCCGACTGGCTGCACCCGTCCGAGATGTCGGTCCCCTCGGCCGACTGGCAAAACTCGTCCACGAGGCTGTGGTACGAGTCGCCGGGCACCCAGACGCCGTTGCCAGGGCCGCAGTTGATGTTGTTTGACGAGGCCGCCTTGAGGACGGCGGGCGTGGCAGCTGGGGTAGAGAGGGAAACTGACGAAGCCAAGGGGTTCGCCACGGCCAGAACCACGAAGGAGAAGAGAGGGAGAATGTTCATTTTAGCTTGTAAGGAGGGGAGCAGTGGGAGGAGTTGGGAAACTGCAGCAGTAGCTGTTGGGAAGAAGAGGACGGGTAACAACGAGTGTGCTTCTCGGCCATATGCCATGAGGAAGACGAAGACGAAGACGAGCTAGAAGAGGCTGAGATATGGATACCTTTATATAGGCAGCTTGAGTATAAAATTTGTTTGGTTGGTTATATGTCAATATTCAAATACCTTGCATGGTGCAGAGAACAGCTGAATCCATCGTTGTCCTTATTTGCTTGAACTCCGATTTCTCCTGCATCGAATAGGAGCAGTTATATACAGCTTCTACTTTGATCACAACCAGGCCTTCGTTGTAACCGCCGGACATAGCAACCCGCTTCATGTGCAGCCAACAAACAGTACATATTAAACTGAACCGATCCAGAGCTTTCTTATCCTGACTGTAACTGTGAAATATCCTGAACCACATGTCCAAATCGCAATCGCTGGTCCAATCCAGAGATGTTGAGCGCGCGCTGCCCGAAACCAAGTCAATCCAACACCAGAATACTATCAAACGTCACATATTTTCGCCGTCGCCTTGTTCCAATATCCAGTTTCGTTCCATATGACGCCAATTCCCACAAGTCCCAAGTCTTCCCAGATTGCATGCACATCACATAGATACCCATCGTATAGCTCCTTTATAATCGTCCTGTTCGAATCTCCTTTTCAAAAATTTTGATGCCCCATACTTCGTAGAACTGTAGCACTCCCACCGTCTTGAGCCGAAGTCGCTTGCCACAGTTGAAGGCATCTTCCTCGTCCTCATCACTCTCACTATCCGAACCCCATTCGCTCATTGGCAATAGAGGAAGCGAGTCATTGTGATTGAGGTCGATGTTGGTAGTTGCCTTGCCTTTGCCCTTATCCCGCCTCTTTGGCTCTTCACTCATCTTGGTCGTCTGCGACGGTCGGATGACACGGTCAAGTCGATCATTTTCCATGGCGATCCACTCTAATTGGAGCTCAGGATGATGAGACAAATTGTCGACGATGAAGTTCAGCGTCTCCCTCATGACCCATATACAGGTATCATTGTTCCTAAAATGAAGAATGTTGATGGCTTTCAAGTTTACCAGTCCAGCAAAATATTGCATAAAAGCATGCTACAAGGTTCTATGTCAGTAAGGCACGCTAAAAGATTCGAAACAGACTCTCTTACCACTGCGAGAATATTCATGCTCACGGCCAGTTCTTCCAGCTGAATTCCAGCGTTGCAGATGAGAATCATCGTCTTTTGGTTTGCATCCCACTTGGAGCCAATTGACTCATCCTTAATCATCAATCGTTTCAAGGTTGGCATGTGCTTCTTCAACACAAGACGGCGAATTTGGTCGATGGTGACTGTCGTCTTGGGAGCAAAGGGCTCTGGCCTGTGTTTGGAACTGCGTTCAAGCATGAAGAGCTCATGCAATTCATCCAACTGTGACATGCAATTGAGGAAGGCGGCCGAGACATTGTCTGTAAAGACACTTCTCAAAGCCAAGGGGCGAAGCTTGTTCTCCTTGGACAGCATCGTCCAGATCGGGGCCTGGTTTCCAACATTGAGAAGAGTGAGATTCTTGATACACGACAGGTCCATGGCTCTACCCAGAACGGACGCCTTAACTGGTATCAGGTGGATGCTCAAAGTTTCCAACGAGAATCCACGAGTGTCTCGAATATAGTCGTCCATGGAGCGTCGATGGCTCCCTGGGCGCTGTTCCTCTTGTTTTCCTGACGGTATGTTCTTCAAGTTGGGCTGTTCCTGGGAATGGCTGAGCTTAGATGTAAAAGTCTCGGAGTCAGACCGTGTTGCGGTCGCTCGGTTGTCGCTGAGCAGGCCAGTGGTCGATGTTTCTTCTGGGGAAAAGCTTTCCCCAGCGTCCTTAACGTCATCAAGAGGGCTTTCGTCGCCAAGCTTCCCGTTTTGCTCATCCGAATCATCGTCAACATCGTCGGCCACGTCGGGGTGAGCAATATCGATATCGTCAGGTGTTAGATCACGTTCAATACCTCGACCTTTGAATAGGTAATGGGTGGATGAATCTGAGATCTGCTTGGGTTCAGATGGTCCGGCCTCAGTCTCTCCAACTTCCCGCGCACTCTTTTTCTCCTCCTGATCGGCACTTTCCGAAGATTCTGCTTCTTGTGATTTGACGGGAATATCAACCGAGTCGACGTATTTCCTGGCAGCCTTCTCAATCACATCAAGAATCTCTTGTTGTGTGACGGAGAAGTGCCGTGAACCATTGTTGAGCGTCATGAGCTTTGTCGAAACACCCTTGATGGCACTGACAAATTCCTGCTTGGCGTCCATTGCATCGTCTTCTTCTGGATCCTCGCTCTGCTCTTCCTTTAGGTCGTTTGCGTCATGCTGAGAAGGGAATTTCTTAAGAACGAAAGACTCCACATCGAATATCTTGCCCAACACAGCTTCTTGGAGTTTCCGTTCTTCTGAAGACAGCAAGCTCTTTCCAGGTCCGTTATCACCATAATTGGAGCCAGGAGGTGAGGCGGGGGGGACATGGAACTCATCGTCGACGTCTGAGTCATCAGGATCAGAATCACCTAAAAGAAGACTACGGGCCTGGGATGCGAGGTGATCTGAGAAAGACAGCTGCAGCTCTTTCAACGTGGAGGATGAATTGCGCACGCAAGCCCTGAGTTCCGGTACGACGTCAAGACTGTCGATGTCAAGGATGGAGAGGTTTTTGAGTTTACTGAAACCAGATATAGTTGGAGGTTCGGCCAAGATGCTACGTTTCCTAGGAAGCCTCTTGAACTTGGGAGCTGAGAGGTTTGAAGATGACCCATTTGCGACTGGGATAGGAAAGGGCGGGGTGGACGAGGGCGGGGAGTCGGGCCAGTGGTTCGGGGGCGGCGCATCATCCAGAAGAAGGGGAAGAGGTGGAGGAGTCGTATAGTACGATTCACCGGCTTGCATGCGAATATGGAGTGTTGTCAGGGTCCTTATCTTGTGCAGCTCCCGGTATACAGGTCGACTAAGTTCCACCCGAATGTTCCACCTAATAGCAGTATATTAGCACAGGGAAGCGACGAGGCGCGATGCATGTAAGGCAGCGTTACACACCGGAAGGTCTCCAAGGCTTTGGCCTTTTTCAACGTAAGGGACAACAATGTGTTGAGAAACTTGCCACAGCTGGAGCTGTACAGGTATGGCTTATAAGCGTGTTCGGCCTTAATACCGGTGCTGACAGTGTCCATGGAGAGTTCCTTCAGGTGCTTGGCATAGTTGTACTCGCTGGTGGCGAAGGTGTCAAGACCACCAGCCAGGCCATCTATGGGAGAGTCGAACCTCACGTCATCGTCGTCGGGAAAGAGGATGTTAAAGTTTCGATACAGCTGAGAGGCGGCGAGTTCGTGGAAGTGCTTGGAGACGAGGGCGACGCATATGAGATCGGATTGAGAGCACTTGGAGAAGGATTAGCAGAGCCCAAATAACATCAGGTCAGGTTCCGTTTATTACATGGGAAACAATCTCCTGCTGCGTCTCCGGTGGAAGGTCGAGAAAAGTGAGCGCTTGCCTGGGTGCGGGGGCAGCCTCATCACGGGCAGCCTCCGCAGCCATGATGGTAATCGTCGGGAGAGGCAAAGCGATTCGGCAATCGTACGATACGTTCAGACGAGACTCGGTACGTAGGTGGGAAAAGACGGAGATTAGAAGGAATCGATCCCCCTCGCCAACGTCACTTGTCGAAGTGGAATGAGACGGGAGTCGAAGAAAAGGCGGAGTAACGCGGTAGTGGTCAGGCTGCGATTTGCGACAGGGCCTAGAGTGGCCGATAGAAGATAAAGTGAGGCGAGGAAAGCTGGGGCTGGAGGGGAATGAGAAGACGAAGAGGGCGGAGGGGACGGAGGGGACCTGGGAATACTGCGGACGCCAAAAAAGATGATTTGAATACTAGCAGGGAAATAGAAGAAGACAATCCCAAAAAAAAAAAAAAA
>JALNIO010000141.1:29720-66256 GCA_023509875.1 Rugonectria rugulosa
TTTGAAGGTTGCGGTTCTTTGACGGGCAAGTACGAAATAAGGTAAGTGATGGTGGGAGGTGAATTGATGGTGGGGCTAACCAATATGGACGCCAAAGTACATGTGCGGAGGGGAGTATCTAGCTTGGCCGATTTGAGGTGTCCTCTGAGGAGAGGGAAGATGCTCAGATCAGAAGGATGGAAGAACCTGCAAGCTGCCGAGATCAGGAGGGGAATAGGATTGGGAGACGAGACGAAACTAGGGGGGCAAAGTGTGTGGAAGCGAAGGACGACTGGGATGAGCGGTTGCTGGTGACTTTGCTGGTGACCTCGCGAGAGGCGGAGCGTGGAGATGACCTGGAGAGAGCACTTGCATCCAAGAGCCTCCCGACCTCTGGCCTCCATCTGGCCTCCCTCTGACCTCCCTCCGACCTCTCACTTTGGAGCCTCTGGAGTCGATGGGGGGAGTGTGGAGGGTCCTTTCCCCATGGCTGCCCGTGGCTGCCCACGGCTGGACGAATAGGAGTCATGATCCAAGCGACATGGGCGCCATGACGGGTGGGTGAGTTTTAGTGCCGACCGACGGTTGAAGGTGCTCGTAAGCATCCGCATGCCGCGGTGGGTGGTTGGAGAGACTAGTTAGATGCCTACGTCGTAGGTTTCAAGGTAGATGGTTTAGACTTGAAGAAAGGCCGGTTGAAAGTATTGACAGAAACGAGACATGAACGACTCTAAAGGCGTGTCGATCAGACATGTTTGTTGGGATATCCCCGGGGCACACGGTAATCTTGTCAGGTATTTCTGAGACATTTCCGGGCGTTGGAGGCCAGAATAAGCCACACGATGGATGAGGGGTTGCTGTGTCCGGACTTTGCCCATGGGTATTTCTGGACTCGTTTTACCCCGATAGATCAATACCTCTATACAGATCACACATAACACACCGTAAAGAGTGACTGAGGTACACTTGTACGTGTAGGATCATGTGGAGTAGATGCGCTGTTCCTTTCATCTGCTCCAGGCACATTGCAGTACTTGGATCCAGCTTTAGACATGCTATTGCCTCTTTTCTACCCCGTAGATCAGCCCATTTTTTTTTTTACATCTAGTCTTCATATAAGTAGTGCATGTGAAGAACACAGGGAGAGATCTGTTTGAGGTTGTTAGCAGTCGGAAGAATGTCTGATACAGGTACCTCAACATGCACGTCTGACCAACCATCCAGGTAGGGCTGGCTGTCCGAGCGTGCAACCTAGGCACTGGCTCACAGGTGTCACTGGCCCCGGACTCGCTGGTTTCTCGGTTTCTCGCTGCTACAGAGTGAACAGGACCCGTGGCTGATGAACACAGATCGGCAAGTCTAGGACTAGGGTGGACGTTGCTCACATGGACTCTGTACCGCTGACAGCATTATGATGAGACACTGCGGCAGACTTTTCCGTCACAAACTTTTGTGATTTACTTACCTATGTACTGCCTCCAACACTTCTAAAATACAAAGTATGTATTACTAAAGGTACTAATGCAGAGCTCGTAAGAGCAAGATTGCCACCCTTTGTGGTCTGAGTCTGGACGGCCTGGACCTCTCTTGGCTCTGCGGGCCAGCTGCCAGGATGCCCTAAAACCAAGCCCATCGCCTGTGAGGCGCACGGCATCCTTCCACTTCTCAGCCGCAAAGTGTGCTAAAAATCGACCCAGCCTACCAGCCTACTAGCCAACAGCTCTGTTTCTTTGTTTCTGTCGGCGTTAGCTGTGAAGATGAAACTTGGGGGATCTCTCGGTTCCACTTGCAAGGCTGTGCCAGTGTCTAGGACCCCAAGGGCCGTCCAGTCGCACCAACAATCGCCCTGCGGATGGATGGTGGTGCAGTAAAACATGTACGATGAGCCGATAGCCGGCTTGGTGTGGTTTCTCTGTTCCCTCTTCTCACTGACCCTGACCCCTTGACCTCGAGACGTGCAAAGTCACTGACAATCGCGTTTCCCCTGTTCTCATTTTCGGGGTTTTATTTTTATTCTTTTCTTTCTCTTCCTTCCTTTTCATTGCATCGATTAAACTTCTTACAGTCCTACTTTAACATTGTCTCCCCCCTTCACCCTCTTTTTGGTCCTGCAAAATTCATCCACCACCTCCTTGAACACTGTGGTGACTTACGTGGCTCTCCGCCGCCACACATCCATCCATCTTCCTCTGAGGTTCCTCCTGTTCACAACCAGATAATCACCAAATACAATGGCCGACACAGAGGAGCCACAGTTTTCGACATTGGCTGAACGCATAGCCGCCCTCAATAAGCAGAAAAACTTCCAGAGCAAACCGGAGCCTGTTCGCAAGCGACCACCCCCGCCGCCGCCTCCAGGTCGCCCTGCCATTGAATCTAGGACTCAGTCACTGCCTGTCGTCTCAAGCTTACCCAGCAGTCCTCCAACACAAGCAAGTCCCCAAATTCCCCCAAGGCCCAAGCCCAATAATGTGCCACCCGTCATTCAAACTACTGTCAATGGAACGCATCAAATCACAAATGGCCCTCCTCCACTCCCAAACCGTACCACATCCAGCCAGACCGTCCCCGTCTTGCCCCCAAGGAGGTCAACAACTCAACCACCCAGCTTAATGGTAAGGCGCAATTCTGGGTCGTCTGAGTTGTCCCAGCATTCGACCCTATCTGCCCTATCCGCAGGTTACACAGCATCCTCTGTCACCAGTCAGGGCTCTGACGGCACAATTTACAAATTGCCCCCAGCATATGACCCAGCCAGTCTTCCTGCGTTGCCACCCACCAAGAGGGAACGTGAGGCCAAGCAGGCAGAAGAGGCCGCCAAAGCAAAGTCTCAGGCTTTACACGCCCGACATGTACCACCTCTCCCAGCCCTCCCAGCTCTCCCAGCTCGCCAGATTGAGTCTGCCCCAGCGCCAAAGCCCAGTCTCCCCCCAAGACTCCCCTCGCGCCCAGCGAAGCCCACGCAAAATGCACATGCAGCGGCGGCGGAGCCAGCACCTGCACAACCACCTCGAAAACTTCCACCTCGCCAAGCTTCGAGCGTGAAACAACTTCCTGTTATTGGATTTTCAAGTCACAAAGATCAGCAAAATGCGCAAGAACCCCCACAACTGCCGGGTGCGCACCCTACTCTTCCTCGCCGACCAGAATCCACTGATGAACCTCCTCCTGTACCACTTGCCTCGCGCCCGACGCTGGCGCAGATTGAGGCCATCTCATCCGGGGCAGATACTAGTCGCATTGTGAAATGCTGGGTATGCCACGACTGGAGTGGTCCTGATGGCGTGGCAGCTCAATTTCCTCGGCAATCGTTGCCCAGAAACGACCCCGTTGGCCATCTCGCTCGTGGACTCTGCGACCCGTTCCAGTCCTATACCGACAAGGCTCGAGCAATCTTCACCTGGTTTCATTATAATATCGTTTACGACACTGTAGCTTTCTTCGGGAACAACGTCAAACACATGAAGGTCGAAGAGACCATCTTTTATGGCAAGGCCGTGTGTCAAGGCTACGCAGAAACGTACAAAGCCATTGCTAACAGAGCCGGCCTTGAGTGTGTCGTTGTGGGCGGTCATGGAAAGGGCTACGGCTACACGGCACTGAAGCCTGGTGAGCGCCCGCCTCCTTCAAAGCCGGATGGGCATGCCTGGAACGCGGTCAGAATCGATGGAGGGGTGTGGAAGCTGTTGGATGCTTGCTGGGGAGCTGGCCACCTCGACTCAAATACGAATGAGTACAAGCAGACGTTTTCACCTGAGCAATTCACCCGCACCAACGAGAAGTTTGGTTGGTCTCATTTCCCCAAGGAAACATCGTACCAATTTCGAAGCGACGGCAAGGTGATGGACTGGGAGGAATACTACATTGGCGAGTTTGTTGGAGAGAAGCCCACCTTTTACAACAAAGTAAAAGCCGAAGGCATATCTCCGGAGAGCATTGAGCCAAGGGAGAAGAACATATCAGTGCACAGCGGCGATGTCGTACGGTTCCAGTTTTCCAAGGTATGCGAGCATTGGACCTCGGAGAAATTCGGCGACGGCAAGCCGCCCTTGCTACTCCTCAGCATCAATGGTGTCGATGGGCGGAAGCAGGAAATGGTGCCCATGGAAACGAATGGCTACTGGCATTGGCTGGATGTGAATGCAAGAGACCTGGGGGCTCCGGGCCAGGCAGTGCAGGTTGCCATGCTGACGTCGATCGATGGGCAGGATGGCAGGGGTGTCACGGCACAGCAGTATCTCGCAAAGAAGGGCAAAGTGGGCATGAGCTGGGGCTACGTGATCAGATGGGAACTGGTATAAATGGCATATACTTGCAACTAATGGATTCATGATGAGAACACGAACAGGGGACTCGGAGATGATACTTGGGTTATGGGAGGACCAATGCGCGCAGAAACACGTCCTATGGGTAATTACAAGGCGTTGGGGTTTTGGAAATACACGGTTTGAATGAATGTTCAAGAACTGATCTGGCAAGGAAATACTACAATTCCTAGGTCAGCAATATCTGTGATTGTCTGGATGGTTTTGACCATGTCGAATAACTATGCGGGGCAACCATCATGTTGAGATTGCAGAACCCGTTGCCAACATGTGGATTCAGCATCATTTATTTGCCTCATGGGGAGCCGGGACAACTATTACGCATCATCAATCCGGGGGATTGTATTTGTCCATATGCATTATGCACATGTATGCAAGGTAAAGCAATGCTGATGGTTTGCACAGCCACAACTGGCTGAAATAAACTCTTAAAGTGATGATGATCCCAAAGAACCAGTCTCTCAATCTTGAAAGATGTGATGAAGCCGCACAAAATGGATGTAAGTGGGTGTTGATTAGACAAGGTGCATACATGAAGCAGGAAGGCGAGATGACTACATACCTGCCTGCTTTATATAGCAAGGCAGTAAGGTACATTAGGTAGGTAGGTATGCGCCAGTTTGTCAGTACTTGAGTCGTGCCTGCCCCTACTGCCGCTACACCTAGCTAAGTATGCGAGTAATGTCGAATTTAGCGAGTTGCAGGAAGGTGGTGTTACACACCTACGCAAGTCAGCAAGTCAGTTACGTACAGGCAGCACTTGCCGTCAAGTTGAGCAATATCGGCAACCCACAAGTCCATGTCTTACATTAATAAGCCGCAGACGTTGAATCATGGTGTGCTTCATGCAGGACTTCACTTTTTCACATCTCATGCCGACAACATCACCCAGTCACAGCACACGGCAATCTTGGCAATGCATTGCCACGGCACACAGATACTACGATGCCAACATGTATGCACATCAACTGCTCGCCAAGTACAAAGTACTGCGTACGGAGCAGGATGCGGAATTTGACTTGTATTTCTCTTACTCTTCTAATGGACCCTTCAGCACCTCTCGTCCCCTCACGTGGCTAATCCAAGGCTGGCGAGCGTGAGACTCCCCACATGGACGCAACCTCACCGAAGTGACGCTGGGCTTGGCTGGGCTTCAAAGCAGAAAAGCAGCCCATCAGTGCATCCAACCACCCCCTGTGGTTTCTCGGACCGTCGATGATTCCATCTTCCCATGTTTGTGGGCTCCCTCCCTCTCCGTTGTTCCTAGTCAAACACTGCCGGTCCGTTGCTAGGCTTCCTCAGGAAATGGTGCGCTACGGCATATCCCAGGGGAGTTCCCCCGGCGTGAATCGTGCAAAAACTGACAAAAACCAGGCAGAGTCCCAAGAGAAGCCAAGCCTTTTAGCGCCTCGGCCGAATGCAGTTGTTCCTCACACGTCGTCTGGGTATCCATGGCTATCGTCGCCCATTCCCCGCACTCATAGTGGCTAGCGCCCTGGACGCTATTGGACCGGCCAGACACCAGACTGTCCTTCGCCCCTCACCGCGAAGCTGTCTCTCTCCGCTATTCCGTGACTCCCGTCCAGAGGGGCGAGACGAGGGTACATATCCGGATTTCGTCCTGGAATACCGTATGGTGCACAGCACTTGGCGGGCAACACAGCCTCAAAGCTTGCTTTCGATTCTTTGCGTCTGCAGACAACATCGGCCTCGCTGTGCTTTATTATGTGGGACCACCCGGGACATTTGTCTCGACTCGGGCCTATCAGCTCATAAAGATAAACTGTTCCCGGGTGCTGACAACAAAGATACTACGTACGCACGCCTCTTAGTCCTGATGTGGCTGCCGTCATGGTGGGATCGCCAAGACACCATGTTCGCCATTGACGGGGCCCGTCCGATGATTTCTCGAATGCATCCCGCCATCCCAAGGACCCTGTCATGCTCGCCCGCCAATGGACCTTGCTTGAACCATAATAATTAGCCCACCGTCCCCCGAGATTTCGCGACGCTCCCTGGTCCCTTTTCCGAGAGAGCCAGAGAGCCAGAGAGCCTCCAGCTTAAAAGTGGCATTATCTTTCGAAACAGAACATATCGAAATGGGACGCTCAAAGGATGAGATACCAGACGCTATAAACCTACCAGCCGGTACCATCGACGACGCCGACGCCGACGCCGTCTCCGTACCCCCATCTGACCCCGACGCCCGCGACCTGCATGATCAGGAAAAAGCACAACGCATAGAGCACGAGGATCTATATCGTGTCAATAAGCAGGTAATTACACCCACCACTCCATCTCTTTATCCTTTTTCAGTTTTATATGTTCTGACACCTTCACTCAGGATCACAGGGGCTTTCTCCTCTTCTGGGCAGCATGGCAGAGCATTGGCGTTGTCTATGGCGACATTGGTACCAGCCCGCTCTATGTTTTCAGCTCGACATTTTCAAAACAACCATCATGGGATGATCTCGTTGGTGCTTTATCAATCATAATTTGGTCTCTTACGCTCATAGTCACCGTTAAATATTGCTTCATCGTTCTCTCAGCTGACGATGACGGCCAAGGTGGCACTTTCGCCGTCTACTCACTGCTCGCTCGCTATGCCAGCATCGTCCGCCATGACCCCAACTATCCAGAAAGAATCATGATTCATTTGGATCGCGAGGTCAGCCGATCGAAGCTGCCGCCCATGGGGAAGTTGACTCGAGACTTCCTCGAGAGAAGCCAGCTATCCAAGACTATTCTCAAAGTCGTGGGCATTCTGGGTGTCGCCATGGTCATCGCGGACAGTGTTCTGACCCCGGCTCAGTCAGTTCTCGGTGCTGTGCAGGGTATTCATGTGGTTCGACCTGACTTGGGGAAAGGCGTCATCGTTGGCACCACTTGTGGTATCTTGGTGCTCTTGTTCCTCATCCAACCACTCGGCACGGCCAAGATTGGCACCTCCTTCGCCCCAATCGTCATTATTTGGCTCCTTTTCAACTTGGCTGTTAGCATCTACAACTTAGTCGAGTACGATCACACTGTCCTCAGAGCTTTCAGCCCTCACTATGCTTTTCTCTACTTCACCCGGAATGGCACTGAAGGATGGAAGTCGCTGGGGGGGCTTGTCCTGGCCTTCACAGGGGTCGAATCGCTTTTCGCAGATCTCGGAGCGTTCAGTCAACGAGCCATCCAGATTTCATGGCTTTCTTTGGCGTTTCCATGCCTTCTCTTTACCTACGCCGGTCAGGCGGCGTACATCTCTCGTGACGAGACTGGCACTGCCTTTACCAACCCTTTCTTCTATACCATACCAGATGGGACCTTCTACTTCAGCATTATCATTGCCATCCTCGCTGCCATGGTGGCAAGCCAAGCGCTGATTACGAGCACGTTTCAACTCGTATCGCAACTGATGAGGCTCAGTTATTTTCCGCACATCAAAACAGTTCATACCAGTCGTGAGTTCCATGATCAGATTTATATGCCTTTGGTCAACTGGTTGCTTATGGTTGGCACGGTCGTGGTTACTGCCATATATAATAACGTAAGTTGGACATGAAACAATCTTTGAACAAAACAGATGACTTACACAATTCATGCAGACCACGAGTCTTGGCCATGCTTATGGAGCTTGTGTCATCATTGTAACCTTCATAACGACTTGTTTAGTATCCTTGGTAGCGCTCATCATCTGGCGAATTCCGTTCCTAGTCGTTTTGTTTGTGTTCTTGCTATTCATTCTGCTTGACGGCGTGTATTTGTCTGCAACACTAAACAAAGTTCCGGATGGAGGGTGGTTTGCTGTGGTATTGGCCTTCATCCTATCGACTGTTGTCATCCTTTGGAGATGGGGTAAGGAAAAACAATGGGCGTCAGAGTCGAAGGACAACATTGAACCGTCGGAGCTACTGCTCTTTTCTCGCCACAATTCCGTTGCCAGGAGCGGGAGTGAGAGTGGCAGCTCTGTTCGCCTGAGGCTCCAGCCGGAGTTTGGAGGGGGCAGTCTTACCACGGTGTCTGGGCTCGGTATTTTCTTCGACAAGGTCGGCGGCATCGGCGAAGATCACATCCCGAAGGTGTTTACACAATTTGTCCGGAAGTTCCAGACACGACCCCAAGTGGTTGTCTTCTTTCACATGCGATCCCTTTCGATGCCAACCGTACCAATGGAGCAGCGGTTCGTCATTAACCGTGTAACATCCAAGATTCCATCTTGCTACCGGGTCACTCTCCGCCATGGCTATATGGATGATGTTTTTACATCGAATCTCACCTTGAGGATCGTGGTAGAACTGACGAGTTTCATCACGCGAGGGAACCCGGCCGCTCATGCCGATTTGCTACCTCCGGGTGAGCGTCATGAACTTGAAGCTCTGCGGGGAGCACAGGAGGCCCAGACGGTCTATTTATTGGGGAAGCAGACGATGCGTGTGCAACGAAGGGAAGGCTGGACCATTGGAAACATGGCTCGACGAGGGGCCTTGGAAGCCTTTCTATGGATTCGCGACAACACGCGGACCAAGCTGGCCAATCTACAAATTGATCCTGACGACATGGTTGAGGTGGGCTTCTTGAAGGAGATTTAAGGGAATAGAAAGGGAAAGGCATTTGTCTCAGCAATGTATACAGTCATTGGGTTTTGCAAGGCGTTTTTGAGCGTTTTGTGTTTAGATCAAAACTTCTAAACCGGGGCATGGGAAAGGAAGGAACAACAGATTTATATGGTTTCATACGGATTTATCGGATTATTCATGAGTGGAGGGGGATCATGATAATATCATGGGCTGGGACATTTGTGTTGGACACGGCATTTAGGTACAACAGGCTCAAAAGTATATTAAAATAAATAAAGAGGCGGAACAAAAAAAAGACTCTGCTCCATCGGTCACCATGTTTCTTTTATCATCTTCCATCAAGCATCTGGTATCCTGAGAAATGACTGCCTCAAGCACTCGCCAATACCTACCTACTGGATGTCCTCGATATAAGTGGCATTATAGTATCTTTTTTTTTTCTTTTTTTGAAAGAATGCATGCGGCACGAACGACCGATGATCTCAGCTGATTCCGGTATTATATAGAACGACCTGCCTTCTATTTCTCAGTGGCAGTGATTTCATGGGGTATTACAGCTAAATACAAATACCAACTTTTCAAATGGATATCTACCCAAATAAAATATATGATGTCTCCAGACGCTTAGAAAAGAGAGCGACTATCCAACCAAGAAAACATTCAGTCACATACACAATGTCAAAATCGTCTAAAAGTTGATCTTCTCCCTCTTTCGAATACGGCCGCCAAACTTGTAGATGAGCGCAGGGATGGGGATGAGCGCCACGGCGATGAAGCCCAAGAGGGAGTTGCCCCAGCCTACACCCAGGGCATCGTACATCTGCGGGCCCGCGAGGGGAAGAAAGGCGGCGACGACACTCCGCATAACGGAGAAGGCGGCGAGGGCGCTGGCGGCGTACTGGGAGTAGGCGTCGACGAGGTAGGCCTGGATGGGCAGCCAGATGCCGACGATGCCCAGGCCAAAGGGGATGAGGCCCAGGACGGGGACGATCCAGTGGACGGCCTTGTCGGCGGACCAGCCGTACCAGAAGAAGGTCATGGGCAGGAGGAAGGCAAAGTATATGCAGTCGGGGAGGCGCATCTCGGGCTCATACACGCCGCCGTTGGCCTTTGTCATGCGCACCACGGTCTTGTCGGACATGGTGGAGAAGATCATCAGGCCTGCCATGTAGCCGATGAGCAGGGTGAGGTAGACGATGCCGGTGATGCCAATGGACCAGCCGTAGCTGTCCTGGAAGACCATGGGGATGGTGTTGAAGAGCAGGTAGAGGCACCCGTAAGCGAAGGCGATGTAGAGGGAGACGCCAAAGACGATGGCGGAACCGAAGAGCAAGCGAACGGGCCGAGTGAGGCCGTTGAAGATGATCTGGCGACGCGGGAGCACGGGAGCTGTAGGATCGACATAGCAGCTTCTGAGTTCCGGGCGGTTCAGCTCCTTGCGAAGGCGCTCCGTCTTCTTTCGAATAAGGACTTGGTGGTTGGTCTCGCGGTTAAAGAAGACCATGCCAGTGACAACGATGGTGGCCGGGATAAAAGTTATCCAGTTGACCCATCGCCAGCCGATGGTCTCAGCGACGAAGCCACCGATCACGGGAGCGCATGAAGGACCAAACATGGGGCCCAGCATCCAGATGGTCATAGCCCGGCCACGCTCACTGACAGGAAACAGGTCGGCAATGATGGCGCCGCCAATGGTCTGGCAAGCAGATCCGCCCAGGCCGCACATGAAGCGGAAGAAGATGAGTGTTCCGAGCGAAGGCGCCAAGGCACAGCCGATGAGCCACGCGCAGAAGAAGGCGTTGGCCGAGGTGATGATGATGTTGCGGCCGTAAATCTCAGATAGGGGCGAGAGGAAAAGAGGCCCTACCGCATAGCCCAAAAGGAAGATGCTGACGGGCATGGCTGCCACAGTCACGCTTCCCTCGTGAAAGTCCTTGGCGACATAGGTAATGGCGGGAGCGAGAATGGAGGAAGCAAAGGGTGTCATGAAGGTGATTGCAGAGAGGAGGCTGGTTATGAACCACTTGCGGGACTGGGGAAAGTTGAGGGGATGCTCAGGATCATGCTGTGACTCCCAACCGACGATGCCGTTTTCGAGATCCATGACGGGAAGCACAGGTGGAGGGAGCTTCTCCTTGGTCTTTGACTTGGAGAGGCGGCTGAGGATGCTGCGGTGCGTCTTGCGACTGGCATTTGTTCTGCGTGTTTCTATACGTTCAATCTCGATGTTGTTCTCCTTGAATCGGGGGTCAGTACAGCCAATACAACATAGAGACTATGCAGTTCTACCTCTTGGGCTTCAATATCAAAGTCCTCCTCTTGCGACTCACTGCCCTGGTCCTTCTCCCGATGGCCATCCTCGATTGTCTTCTTCTCAGATATATCGGGCGCAGTTTCCTTATCTTCGATTATCGTGTTTGCATCGGTTTCCTCGCCGGGAGGAAACCCGACGGCTTTTTCGTCGTCACTTCTTGAAGACATTGCGATGAGTTCAATGCAGTCTCAAACACATGTAGCTGAGGGTGGCGAAAGGCAGCCAATCCGAATGAAAGTCGAGCTGCTTCCTAGAGCTCAGCTGAGCAATAAGAGAGGAAGGACTTGTCTTGGTCATAAACCACTAGACCTAGAAGAAGAGAAAAGAAGGAGAAGGAGGAGAAGAACAGAATAAGAGAATAAGTTTGAAAGGAGCCGAACCCTTGCGAGTAATACAATGGACGATCCGAGAAGAGACTAATGACCATTCGGCTAGTTAAAAGAAGTACAGTATGGTCGGGGGTTACAATGATTAATAAAAGGGCTCGGCCGAGAGAGGTCTCGCACTCTTCCCATCTGCAGGTCAGCTTTACATTCTCTCCGAGAGGTGCTATCTCCACCTATCTCCGGCCGCGGGTGGATATAACATGGCTTTGCCTTGGCTGCATTTGTGGTGGTCATGAACATTCCCTGGTTGTCTAGCAACTCTAGCAATCTAGTTAGCAACCCGCAACTGGCAAGACTGGTAACACCCAAACTCCACGGAATGAGGGGGAGCAGACCCACGAAGCTTGTCCGTCACAGGGCGTACGGAGTATGCCCATGGGCCATGGGGAGCAATGGATCATCGTCCAGGATTTGCAAGGCTGATTGTGGACCGACACATCGTATAACAAGATGTGACTTGATCACTTCGTACAGTACTGTCTTCCCTGACCGTAGTCGACAGAATCCTCAGACTCGGGCAAAAGAAAAGAGGTTGGATTTGTCAGAACACCGGGGTATAGACCATGATCGGCTGGCGCGGCACGGGAGTAGGAGCTTGAAGGGAACCGTGCCCGTCGCTGACACAAGGTCTGACTTTGCATAGACTCAATGGAGGGTCCAGAGATGTTCGGCAGGTATCACATACTGCGTAGCTGATTGGTCTGTGGTACAGTGAGCCGATTAAAAAGCACAGAGTCCCCTACCTAGGTGGCCAACTAACTAGTTACTGGATATGGCACTCCGCGCATACTCCGGATGTCGTCAAGTCGTACAACGATAAAGATTGACGGTGAGTCAAGTCAAGGAGGACACCACCAATAATGGGCTAGCTCGTCCTTCACTCCACCTCCATGCTGCAGGTAAGAGATCGTCGCTTGAACTTGTCATGACCGACACAAGCCATGTAACGGGAGAGGTGGGTTTCATGACCTCCGAATCCATCCCAGGTGTTGCATATGGTACCTAACTAACCACTGCAAAGTAAGCACGATATATGCTTTGGGCAGGCAAGCCGAGCAATGTCTGTACATTGGTAGGACAGCAGCTGCGAGCGTATACAGGGTTTCGACAGAGTGACCATGCCGATGGGGTACATGCTTGGTCACGATGCTCATTGTTATATCTCATCCCGATGCAACACTGCTAGTACACACCCAAACGGCAGCTGCGGTAGCTTGACGTGCGAGGAGGGTGGCATCCAGTTCAGTTCGTAAGTAGTAGGTTGAGGTTGAGAGAGGACTGGCTGTTAGGTAAGGTCTGGTTATATAACTAGGATGCGCACGTGTGCTTGCTTCGTTTGGTCAGAAGAAAATGGGTCAATTGAGTCTTTTGGAAGGTCAGATTCCTGGATGCAATCTAGACGTTGACTGGATTAATGGATGAATCTCGTTTGTCGTCGTCGTAATTATTCGTACGTCGTATGCGTGGTTCAAGAAGATGGAAGGGCCAAGCTCCTCCCCCACTACTCCGTACTCCGTACTCGGTAGGCAATTAATTTATCTGCACGTGCCTCCACCTCCAAATACCGTAAACGCCAGCTCTGGCCTCGTCATGCAACAACGTGTCACCAACAAGGTCAACAATCTAAAGATTCGAACAGTGTTCCTCAACTTCCGTCGCTCATTTCACCCAACACAAAGTCCGTCTTTTCCTGTAGCAGTCTTCACTCGTTTACAGACTTCTGCCTCTCTTCGCCCTCATACTCGCACATCAACTCTCTCTCTCTCTATCTCTCCCTCTGCTCAATCATGCATCATCCCGCCAACTAAACCACACACCCCCCCAAGCTATCGACGCAAGTAGCGCTCCTTTACTCGGTACTGGGTACCTGGTTCAAAACGTCCCGCCGCCACCGGTCACCGCCGCCATCATGACATCTTCATCCTCGTCAACCTCGCTCTCCCGCAATGAATTCCTCACCCTTCTCTCTCTCTCTGCTGCCTCGGTCGCTGTCCTCGCAAACACCTTCACCGGCGATGGCGAGCCCCTCATCGCTTCCCTCTCCCTCTCCGTCCTCGCCTTCTCCCTCTCCTACTACATGATCCGCCAGCTCGGGCCCACCTTCAAGCGCATCGGCCTGCGCGGCCGCGACATGAGCAAGGCCCATCGTCCCGAGATCCCAGAGTGTATGGGTGCCATCTGCGCTGCTGTCTACCTCATCACTGTCATCGTCTTCATTCCTTTTCCCTTCTACAAGGATATCGTCGCTGCCACAAGTGGTGGTGGAAATCGTGATGTTGTCGTCGAGCTCCAGCGCGCCAGTGTGAACGAGGGTCGCTTCTTGCATCGCTTCCCTCATAACAAGGTATGACCTGACGGCCGCCGCAGAGCGCAATCGCTCCATCCATCTGAGCTAATCTTCTCTCCAGCTTGCTTCGTACCTGAGTGCCATCATCTCGCTGCAGACCATTGCGCTCCTCGGCATCGGCGATGACCTCTTCGACATCCGCTGGCGTCACAAGTGGTGGATTCCCGGCCTTGCTTCCATCCCTCTCCTCGTCGTCTACTTCGTCGATTTCGATGTGACCTCCATTGTCATCCCGGTGCAACTGCAGCCCTACCTAGGCGAGTTATTTGATCTCGGCCCTCTTTACTACATTTACATGGCCTGCGTTGCCATGTTCTGTCCTCAAAGTATCAATATGCTGGCAGGTGTCAACGGCATCGAAGTATCTCAATGCATCGCCATTGCACTTCTCCTCGCCTTCAACGATTGCCTCTATCTATTCACTCCCTACCCACATCCGGCTACCGATTCCCATCTCTTCTCGCTCTACCTCCTGCTACCTTGGATTGGTGTTTCGTGCGCGTTGCTATACCACAACTGGTATCCGGCCAAGGTTTTTGTCGGCGATACTTACTGCTATTTCTCCGGCATGGTCTTTGCTGTCGTTGGTATCCTTGGCCACTTCTCCAAGACATTGGGCCTACTTCTTGTCCCCCAGATGTTCAACTTTCTCTACTCCTGTCCCCAAATCTTCGGCCTCATTCCTTGCCCTCGGCATCGTCTCCCCAAATTCAACGCCCGGACCGGTCTTCTTGAGCCCTCGGTCACTCCTTGGACACCCGAACATCAACCACACCCTCTCGTCGGCCACGCGATCCAACTTCTCGCCAAGTTTCGACTTCTAAAGGTAGCTGTCGACGACCAAGGCCGTTACACCGAGACCAGCAATCTAACATTATTGAATCTGTGGCTTGTGTGGCGTGGACCACTTCGCGAGGATCGCCTTGCCTTGGAAGTGACGATCCTCCAGTTCGTAATTGGTCTTTTTGGCTTGTTCGTCCGACATCGCCTCGCTCTGTTGGTATTTAAGGAAGACAACTGGAGTACTGTGCGCTTTGGGTGAGCTCTTTGATGCTCAGTCAACAGACAAAAACAAGAATAGAATAGCAAAGAAAATAAAAAATAAAACACCTACGTCTATAACATTACACATAAACGCATCCGCGAGGTTCAAAACTTTTGTTCTTATCCAGATTGATGCCAAGAGCATCCAATGAAGCTTTTTCCATTTGCATCATCTCCAGCAGTTCTGCAGAAGCGTGGGCTTGCAGAAGTGAAGAGAATCTAATCATGCCTAGAAATACAATAAGTGTCAAGAACAAGCCCGACGCCAGAAGAGGCATCTTCTTTCGGTCCGTATTCCACTTCCAGTAGCCATTTCCCCCAGCAAAGAGTTCCGGTCAAGATGGTAAAGAAAAATAAAGAGAAACATCTCGGCTCGACTAACCCCCCATAAACCCCATGAACGTAGATAAATGCCAGGGCCAACCCGACACACCGAGTCCTTCAGTCTGTCGAGGGCGAAAGAGCGCCATCTCAAGGGAAATGCCATCCAACTAATCCCTTCATGTGCACATATTCGCCAATCCCAGCAGTCGTACTCATGATCCCGTATCCTTCTCCAAACGCCAGTAAGAAAGAGCCCGTTCCAAACGCGAGCAGCTTTATAAGTAGGTAGGTATATCAGAAACTCCAGGCTTTTGGATCCACCAAGCCGCATCCTCTCCCAGAAAACCAAGAAAGACAAAAGTGCAAGATCGAACATGGTAAATATGCGTACAAATACTTCAAACAGTTAGAATGAACTCGTGGTCGCCGGAGTGGTTGCCGTAGGCTGGACGCTGACAGCCGATTGCTCGATAGACGGTGATTCGATGAGAATGTCAACTTTCGTATCCTCCGACGCCGATAGGCTCGGCTTCACAGAGGTCTTAACAGATCCCCTGTTCGCCCTACTCTTTGTGTAGTCACTCAGACTCAGCTTCTTTTTAGCTGGGCTGGGATGAGCAATTCCATTAGCAGCCGGTGGTGCGAATGGACTGGCAAGGTTTCCATTTGCCAATGGTGATTGAACAATACTATTCGCAGACTGAGGTGTTGTGACATTGTGAATACCCAGTCCTGTATTATCAAAGGCAGGTACTGGCGGGAGCTGAACCCGAAGATCAGGTGTCTTGACCTTGATTGTGGAAGCCGATGTGTCGTTCGTCGGTGCGTCAAGAACAGGCGTTGATGATGAATCAGGCAGCGACATATCCCCAGCTTGTGACAAGGGAGACGGTGGTTCGGCTTCCGTATGAACAATAGACGGCTTTTTCTCTATCGGCGAGTCGACTTCCATGTCTGCTACACTCGACGCTTGGGTTGTAAGTGACTGCCTGCGCTGGTCATCCTCATCGGATTGGTACTTGTGACGATTATTAAGTAACCGCTTTGACAAGGAGATGATTCTTTTTCTCGGTCGTGGCGACTGTTTTGGTTCACTGAACCACTCGCCTTCGACGGGATCTGTTTGCACGGCCGCGTCGCAGTACACAGGCTTGGGGGTCGTCGACGACTGACGAGATCGCGCAGCAGAAGACTCGGGTTTAGACGTCGTAGGTTTGTGGGCGAGGTGGGGGGACTGTGAGCCAACGGGCGAGTCTGATTTGCTCCTTGATGTTCCGGAATCAACATAGTTGCCTTGTGAAACTATTGAGCCATTTCGTCCCTTTGATTTTGACGAGGTCGAGGCGTTCGTTCCGTCGGAGAGACGCTTCTTTTTTCTGGGTGGCTGCTGCTGTTCCATACGTCGGAATGAATCTTCCACCATGGCAACTTTACGCTTATCGCGATCGGTAGGCTCTGTCAAAATTCCAAGTTGATCAAAAGAGCCCTGTCGTAAAGGAGTGAGATCACGACTTGGAGGCTTGCTGCGGGACCCTGATTGAGATCTTCCATCAGCTTCAGGGCCATCCTCCACGTGGCCTTCGCTAGCGGCTCGGCTGTTTGTGGCTTGGCTGGTGCTTGTTGGGGAGATTGCCTGCGTTTTCGGTTTTCGCTGCTTCTTCTTGACTTGCGTGCGTGGTTGACTCTTGACGTGCATATATTGTCGGTGGAAGCGGGCAAATGCGCAATTATTATCCAAGTCGCAGGCACAGCCACCATATTCGGAAAGAATTCGATCAATCCAGTTCGAAATTGATAAATATTCCGTTTCGTCCGGAGCTGACTCGGGCTGCCCAGTAGACTCGTCCTCGTTAAGACCAAGTAAGTTGAGCCATCGCGAGGTAACGCTCTTCTCAAGTCGGAAATCCCAAGGGAGTGTTATAGGCTCGTTGGCAGATATTGAACGATCGCTAACAATCCAAAAATGATACTCTGAACTATTAGAAAGATACGTGTCCAATTGGGCGTTCGGCTTGCAACTCCGACGAGTATAGCGAGCGAGTGACCCTTCTTGCCTGGTATCAATGTACAGGGGTAGCGCAGGATGGAAAAAGACAAAGGGAAGCGGAGAGGAGAGTTCACCCCAGAGATTCGCAGGATCGGCGCAATAGTCTTTTTGGAAGCCAATTGCGCCATTCAGTTCGATGAGAGGTATGTCCTTAGCAATCGGATGGGTAGAGTTCAAGAACCGCCATCGAATCGAGCTACCATCCTCAATCGACCGAGTTGCATCTCTGACTTCAAGTTTGGGTCTCGTTGCCTCGAGGTTCAGGGGTTCGTTTTGGAAGACTTCTGAGGGAACGTGGCCCACCTCACTTCTCATTGTTTCAGAATCCCGTAGCCAGCGAGACAGGGCGGTTGGAATTGCGAGGCTGACAAAAGCATTGTTGTGAGCATCTGGGACGTCTCGTGAGCTGTATAAATCGTAGAAGCCTTGAGAGTAATGGTGGATTTGAAAGTCTTCGGGGAGGTCTGGCGGTGTCGTGGCGGGACTGGGAGGATGGGCAGGATTCGAGCGTGCGTTTCCATACGAAGGACTTCGCTTGGCAGACTGCGAACTGATGGACTGTGATGATCGATGCACAGTTTTGGTTTTCTTTGCCGGGTGGTTATGGTCATTGGTGATGCCGTGCTTACCAGTGTCGCTATGTCCATTTACTTGCAAATCGCCAGGTTTTGACTTCTTTCTGTGGGTTTTGGAAGGTGGTCGCTTGGGCTTCTTGTCTGAGGCCTCCTCTACCGTGACGGTCTTCAGACGCAGAGTCCGTTCGATAGCCTTCTGACGATCCAGCGGACGAGGTTTACACTCTGCGCAAGAGTGAGCAAAGTCCTCACGAATAGCTTCGTCTCTATTGTCGGGATAAAAGCAGTCGATATGTTGCCATGTGTCGCACGTCTCACAGTAGATCGTGTTGCCGTCATCGTCAGAGAAGTTGCATATACACTTGATAGTGTAAGGCTCTTCATCCACCGTCTCGACCTTCTGGCGAACGTCTTCCTTGACTGTCACAACCAGAGATTCGAGAGGGGCAACCTGACTAGGAGCCGCGGACAGCGTGGGCGGGGGCGCAGGGGTGTCTGTCATAATCTGTCTTGGACCTCACGAGGTAATCCTACGTGGGAGGGAGTGCGTGAAATGATTACCGTCGCGATCTTAGGAGCATGACGACGCCTTTCAATACGCGCGCCAGTGAGACCGAAGGGATGCGCTGCGGACCAGAACAACCACCAAGAGTCTCATACGGCGAGATGGCGCAGACGAAGTCGGGTGATCAAGGAATGACAGGTGGTGACAGAGTCGAGTCGTGGGGGACGGGCGGCGTCAAGAGTGCAACACGAGCGCGGCGTCGTAGAGGCGTGGCAATGGAACCAGAGGGATGCGACGGTCGTCTTGAAGCAGAGTAGGGGGTTTGGGAGCGATTCGATGGCGCGTGGGAGGTACGGTCGAGCAATTTCTGGTTCGCAAAACTCGTCGTGATCCGTCACGATGGGATTGGAGGTGGTCTCAAAGTACGAGTCGAGCGCGGCGGACAGTCGAGCGCGAGGCGAGGCGAGGAAGAAATAAAAAAAAAGGGAACAATGTCTGAGGCTACTCAAACATAATCTCAATGAAGAGACGTACGGACGAAGCTTCGTAAAGCAGAACGAGGGAGGGGAAAGGATTGTGGACTGCACGAAGAGTGAAGAATGGGCGATGGGTGATGGGGAGGAAGAAGAATGGCGGATGGGGAGGAGCGACAGGGCCGGGTGCTTTGCAACAAGACTGCGGTACCGACTTGACCTTAGGCAAACTGCCCGTCCCGGGGTTGGCTCAGAGAGAGGTGGAAGTGAAAAAAGGTACGTACCCCAATAATATGGGCACCTCACTCCTCACTCCCAGTTGGCCCTCGACCCTCGCCCTCGCTCTCGCCCTCGACAATCAGAGCACAGCGCACCGGCACTCACCCACAGGTGCTTGCCCACATGCGCCTCAGTGGCATAGGACAGTGGACAGTGGCAGCGAGTGGTGGTAGTGGTGGCAGTGGCCACTAGGCCAGTCTGGCTGATGCTGGGGGGGCCAGAGAGAGGGGGGGGACGAGGGAAACTGGGTACTCCGTATGGGACAAAAAATTCCCCTCCCAAAAGTAAAAAAGACTGACAAAAGAGACGAGATGGGGCAGAAGAGAATCTTACGCTAAACCCAACATTGAATGGCGGTGGGATTGGAAATCTTACTAGTGGTGGTGCAGGGAGTTCTTTCAGCCTGAGGCCACAACACGGCCACAAAGCGCCCGCTGCAAGTGAGCCACTGCCCGCTGTCCAAGGCCAGGAGGGGGAAACTGTGAAATTGCGGACGGCGAGAGACACGAACGGGAGGCCAAGGGCACCGGCAGGGGGCGGTCGTGAGCTGCCTCGAGGCTGACGGAACTTTGCGAGAACGACCGCTTCGATGTGGCCGTGGGTAGGGCAAGGCCTGACGATGAGATGCCATTTCCCAAGACGGTGATGCTGGTTGACAGCGGACACTAGGGAAAATGAGCAGACCAAAGACACCGTATATTGGGGATCAAGAAAGAGTGAGGAAGGGGCTTCACCATATTTTCAAAGCAGGGTAAGTGACGACGACACTGGATACTGGATGAGGAAATCAGGCAGACCACGCCTGACCTGGCCCCAATACTTTTTGGCTCCGACCGAGGCCGACGGAAGTCTAGGCAAAGAGAGGGGTTACACTCTCTATGAGCTCTGGTAGGCTGTTGGGATGTCCCAGCCCCAACGCGACACGAAGTTGGCACCCGCCAGGCCACTCTTTGTCTTGTCCTTCCATTTGGTCTAGCCACGCGACACGACCGAGGCAGCCGGCCTCGATCCGTCTCACATTGCTGCCTCCATACCCGTGCTGTCTCTGGTTGGTTGTTGCTCGGTACTTCCCACCGTGCGTGAGACGAATGGACAAGACCCTGGTTCACGATATCTGTTCTCATTGGCTGTGTTTGCAACCGGGACCAAGCTTCCCGTGCGTCCACCGTCGGTGCACTGTCCTGCTCGCAGCCAACCAGGTGAGCCTGCGCAATGTACGAGAGCGTCTTCACCCAGTAGGAAACCTGCATAGTGGTTTCAGAGTGGACGGAGGTGCAGGAGCAGTGGTGCGTGATGATGATTGGAGTCGCGTCATTACGACAACGCGGTGGGGAGGTGATGGGAATCGCACTCTTGAGAGCTATGCGGTTGTCCAACGTAGCACGCCGAAGAGCGGAACAATCGGGATTGAAAAATACTTGCCAGGTGCGTTAGAAGTAGATGATGGCTTCGTACGCCATGCTCAGTAATTTTCGCATGTTCACGAAGTTACTTGTTATTTGTGTGCGAGGTACGAGGCACCAAGCACCATGGCGCTAGTGGCAGATTGGTGAGGAACAATCTGAAGGTGAGAGCACGCCGTTCTCCGTACGCGCAGTAGGTACTTCTTGGGAAGGTACTTGTACTCGCCCCTTGGCGCGTCTCGGTTTGTTTTGTTCGATTGTCGAGCTCAAGTGCCCCGTGCTCCCAGCTGCCCCTCCCTTGAATTGGTGGATTGGAGAGAGGAATGTACAAGTAAAGTGCGCTACGCGATGTTATGCAATCCACCGTCTGTAACGGTAGACTCACGCTCTTGCTCCCTTGATTGACTGACCGGAGACCCTCGATGGCCTTATCAAGTCTCCACGGCGCTTTGGCTTCGTCATATCGTCGACAGTTTTAGCCGTCCCTTTTGTGCGCGCCGAGAGGTATTGGATGAGAACGGGCACTGTTGAGCGGAACCTGCACTGTACGACACCGTGCAACAATAACAGCTACCTAAACCCGAGGTACTCCTCACCAGCTTCTAAGAAACACAAACCACGGTGGTTGCCTGGGTATGATGCGTGTAACCTCACTTCTGCAGCACCCGTGATCAAGGATTTCCATTCTCCACCCACTCTCTTATGCAGCGTTGCGCATTATTATTATGCAATCAATATGCCGAGAATTTGTCTATCAGTCATCATCAGAAACCTTAGCTGCACACCACGGGGAAACGAATCGTAGCGCCATGAGCGGGGTAAGTGCTAATCAAAGGTGCCGCGTACCTTGACAGAAACACGTACAGTGCGCGGTATATTTAAGTCACAGTCATTCCATCCTTCCCAGCACTGCCCTTGACGGCATTCATGCACAGAGCAGCGCACAACATCAAGAGAACCCTTGTTCGGCCCTAACCAAGTGCGGATTTGCGAAAGACGAGACCAGCATGGCAAAGGCACCCAAATGCGCTCCAGCCTCAAGTCCCATTTCACATTCGCGCGGCCTCCAAATTTGAAATGGCCCAGCCAATTACGTGAAGCAAGCAAGCGGCCGGACCTTCATTTCCATGTCCGTTCGCTCTATTATCATTGGGACACATCGTCTCGCAATCCACAGTGACAGAACCAGTCGCCCGTCCCAGCCGGTCGCCATCTTTCCATCCACTGGCGGGCAGCACCATCCCTAGGAATATTTGTTATGCTACTGGAATCTCGCGCTACGGCAATCCCGAATCAGTGTCACACTAACCAGCTCTCGTGCGCAACTGAGTTACCGGAAACGTACGCCGGGTTTTTCGGAACCAGCGCAAAATAGCGCCCTGGGGCATATCCTTCTCCATGCCCGCCGACAAGCGGCAGCTCATAATGAAAGACGTGAATAAATCAAAAATTGCACTGCCTATGGCCCCGAAGGACAATAGAGTATGGAGCGACACCACGACGTGCAATGCAGGCCCTCCACACTGAACTCCCCCATTCATGATCGGGCGAGTTCGCAATAAGGTAAGTATGAAGAGGAAAAGAAGAAACGGGACAAAGGGTGCGGGTGCGGCCAGATTTTATAACTCGAAAAGATGGTCTGTGCGCTTCATTTCCTGGTCAACCAGCAAAGGCTCCAGAGAAGCAATGGCTGAGATTAATAACCGGGGCTGGTGCCTGGAGCTATGAAAAGATGATCTAACCGTTTACAGCCATTTGTAAGTCATCTCCTACTGAGCACCAGAACTTGCCGTTTTGCATTGAGTTGCATTGCTTTGTTATCTTGTCCTGGTCATCTCCACGGAACACGTGTTCTGGAACGCACAATATGATCATAACTTGGAGGGTTTCAGTTTTGTGAGCGACTTGTGCAGGTTCTCCCCCGTGCTCGCATCCCTCCTCAAGAGGTAGGCTTCGTCTGGGGCAGTTTGCCTCCCAGATTGGATTTGAGTAAGTCTCACTGCAAGTTCTATGAGCAACATCTCCAAATGCCTCTTAGGAAATTCTTGCAGATACAGTAGGCTACACCTTCGTTGAGTTTGGAATGCTCCGGGTCGGCTTGGAACCGCACCAGCCGGGCGAAATAACATATCTGAGCTGCGATGCGGAATGCACCTACATACAATTAACGCCTGTCCTTCCAGGGTTCGGGTTGAGCCGTGAGGGCACCGAGCTTGAGTGCGATTGTATTATCTTGAGCCCTGCGAGCTGAGGAGGTCCTATGTAAATACAGCGGGAGATGCGTAGTTGTTTGTATCTTGTTTCCATATGTAAGTTGGGTTCCAGTAGGGGTAATTGAATGTACAGCTTCATTTGGCGCACGGAGTACATTTCGGATGAGGTGAAGTGAAAGTTATGGATTGCACCACCCTACACCAGAACATTGCATTCCCATGTAAATTACCTACTTCATTGCAAATTTCCCTCCATCGCCATCCGACTCCCTCTAGAGAGACATGAGTCTGGGACCTCAACATCGTTGAGACTACCATTATTGTGAAATAATGGACGCAACTCCCACGGCTTGCCTCCGGGAGCCCATAGGGTAGGAGACTTAATCCCTGCTGGTCACAAGTCACAGGTATGTATGGTATATATGGAAATTGCTGCGTACCTGGGATAGATCTCGTTTATAGTGGGAATAATATATTCTCGGGTTGATGCTTTGATCCTAGATACAAAGAAACACGAGAGTCCAATACTCCCCCGCAACTAGATGTGAAGGCCAGTATCTTGAACACCAACACAAGATCACAGCTCCCCGAGCTGGATCAGAGAAGGTTCAAATGCATATTAACTCACTCTATGTATAACAAGCAATGGAATTTCCATGGTTTACTTGCCGGGGGGCACGATGAAGATGGTATGATGCTACTACTAAGACGATGACCACATCATTACATGAGGTTGGCTGGTTGTATTATCAGAGTTAAGTGTAGCTGCACGAGGAAATATCGATAGCTTAGAATCACGTACAGGGCAACGCGCAAGACTTGTATGTTCAAATGAAACATCCATACCTTGGCTATTTCTACGCCCAGTGGCGATATTTACGAGTTGAGGCATGATACCTCGCAGCGGTAGGAGCGCTAGATCTCATTGCATCCGGCACTAGGTTGGAGTCCAACGACGGTACGGAGAAACATCTACATTTTCCTAAGACCCAGCACTCGAGAGGTTGGTAATATCACGAATAAGGTTCCCAACCAAACGTCACTCGCTTTCTCGGCCTCGCCTATCTGAGCAACGGGGGGGTTGGGAGGCCGGTTACGGCAGCGCGAAGAAGATACGTACCGCTACAACCCCGGATTTTTCTGCCTGCTATGGCCGACTCAGTGAGATTCTGCCCTTCGGCCGCCGGGCGGTGAGATATCAGTTCGCCAGCCGCCCCTCTGTCTCCAATCAAAGTGGATCATGAGTCCCATGACGCACTCACCAACAACCCACTCGCCATCGGCCTGGCCTTGCCTTACCTTGATAACGATCACTTCTGCCCTCTCGTCATCCTCCTCAACAACCATCATCATCTAATCCCACGACCTTTTCCATCCTCACGACTTCGGATCGTCTCGAACTCTGCCACTCGAGTGCTTTCAATATGCGGTTCTCCACTGTCACTGCCTGCCTTGCCACCCTGGCACCGGCTGCCGCCCTCAGCATCTTCAATGGCAAGGCTCCGGACTTCACCGTGAATGAGGACCTCAAGATTCCTGGCGACTCGCCCCTCGAGCTCTGCAAGGGCGATCACGATGCTGACCTTGTGGTCATCGACCGAGTTGATCTGGAACCCAACCCCCCTGTGCCGTACGTAAATAGCTCTCCCTGATAATGAGCGCTAAGATCCTAACCCAAGATAACAGCGGCAAAGAGTTGGTCATCACGGCCAAGGGAACGGTGAAGCAAACCATCGAGAAGGGTGCCTACGTCAACATCATCGTCAAATATGGTCTCATTCAACTTCTCTCTACCACTGCCGATCTCTGCGATGAGATTCAGAACGTCGACCTGGAATGCCCTATCAAGGATGGTTATCTTCAGATTACCAAAGCTGTTGATATTCCCAAGGAAATTCCTCCTGTATGTTCTCCTGTCCGCCTACACGACCAACAACTAACCGAGTTCAGGGCAAATACACCGTCTTCGCAGATGTCTACACCGGAGAGGATGTCCCCGTGACCTGCCTCACTGCCGCCGTTGCCTTTTCTCGGGCTGGCTTCTTCGGTGGCGACCTTTAGTGATGGTACTCCAATCTGCAAAGTAATAGCGTACCGATAGGGCTCGTCTTTTTGAAGTTTCGGGAGTTGTTTCGTTGGGTCATCTTTCAGAACGGACTACTTTGACATTTTGCTTTCGTTTATCAACATTATTAGCGCTTTGTGATTGACGTGGAATAACCGGTGGATGGGGTTATAGAAACTCGAAACCCTAGCATTAAGTATGCAGTCTATGCCTTGACACTAAATTGAAAATACACGCAATGCACGCCCAGCGATCAGGCGCATGCCGCAACGAGCAATCCATGTGATGTTCTACGCTTCTCCCGAGGTTCCCACTCCTTCAGCATCGATAACTTCTTACTCTCCAAACAGGCGGCGCACTCTTCGTAGAACACTGTCCTTCTCAGGGTCATAGGGATGGTCCTTGCTGGGGATCTCGAGAACGGTAGGGAAGGCGGCCGTATAGGTATCAATTCGGTGTCGAATCCGATCGGCAATCTGTTGGCGTTTCAGCGTTCAGTTATCATCGAGTATAGGAGAACTGGAAGGCCTTACATGTTGGTTGATCAAGACAATGCCGATATCTTTTCGTTCCTCGGTGAATCGATCGAACGCAGACTCGATGGCGGAATTGTCCGTCTTGTTGTCGACGACGAGGAAGTTTTTCTGCGCATCAGCGCCAGTGGACACGTGCTGTGCGGTAGGTTAGACAGAAACAAACAACCGTAGTTCAGCAAAGAAGAAACCTACGCCTATGCCAGCAAGAAGTAAACCGGTCACGGAGTCCTGAAGGAGAGCTACGTCAGCGGGACAAATTCAGAGGGTATGCGTCGCAGAGGTAGCGGCTCACCTCGTCGCCAATGACGGCGAGGAACTGGCGATCCTTGTAGTCCGCTTGCGAGGCCATGTCGATAGTCTGAACGGGGGTTTAGGGAGACCTCAGGATGCGTCGACTCCCGTGATGGAGGAGAAATGGATCGCAGGCGGAGGACAAGAGATGCCTGAGAGTCGGCGCAGGTGGGTGAGGGAAGCTCTGACCAAGGAGCCACCGCCCCGCGTCGACCGCCCTAACAACCCCTGTACTTTATTAGTTGCTGGATCAGGACGGTTTCTTTGTCCTCACCACCTAAACATCAATTTGGAAGTAAACAACATTGGGGCCGACGACGCTTTTCCTCCTCTGTTCCCTCCCCCGGGGACCCTGATCTTTTATTCTCCTGCATGAGCGCCGAGATAACGGAATCTCCTGGCTGAAACTCGATATTGGTCAAAGATGCCGCGACTGATTCGGAGGCAGCCGCTCTCCGAGCGCATCATGTCTGCCCTGAATCCCATGGACTTTTTGCTTTGGCTGTCGGAAGAGCTCGAAACGAGAGACTGGGATTCGACTTCGGCAGGGACACAGCTTGGATTAGGACTCAACTTTGTTTTTCTGATTGCGCGCGCCAACTCTGCGTCTTCTTCCTCCGGTGACGACGTCTTCAGCGATGACAACGGCTCCGGATGGTTGGCATTCTTTGTAAGTGCACGCTCCTGTTCCTCCTCCACGCCCGTCCTGCGACTGACGAGATCGTGTCACAGATTCACCCTCTTGTTTGGATTCTGATTCTCGTCTCCCTCACGAACGCCTTCTATACCATCACTCGCAACCGCAAATACCGACTTTTCGGGGCCAATGTGGAGGTCAATCCCTCCACGCCATCTGCACGACGTGTGAAGGTGGATCAGTCCAGCTCATCGCCCTCGACGCCGTTACGATACCTTGCTAAGATCATTGCACCGGACACACCGGAATCGCGTGCGCACCCTGACAAGGGTTCTGATGTATGGGAGCTGTCTATTTGGGATCCTCTTCCTGTGTCACTGCGGCTCTTTTGCTTGTTCGGACCAGGACACGTCCTGGTGTATATGCTTTTCTTGCCACTGGCCCCTTTGGACCCTCGACCGAGTGTCACGGTCTTCAATACCCTCGTTCTGCAGGCCATCATCTCTGGCCAGCTACTTTTCTTTTGTTCACAGTTTGCCCAGCAAGCGAAAGACAATGCAATCATCCATAAGGAGGTCCTCCATGAGTACGACACCAAGTTTGTTCACCCACGACTTCATCCCGTTGTTCGTGACGCTGGTACTCAATTTTCCGCGGACCAACCTCAAGAATTCCAAGAATTTGTACAAACTGGCACACCAACTACTCAGATTCGTCGATCTTTCCAAACTCATGCAAACCCTTACGCTCAGCCCACTGCGATACAAGAAGAACGAGCTTCTACACCTACCAATGTGATGAAGCCGCAGATGTTTACCCCGACAGCAGCTTCGCAACGATCCGATCCGTTCAGACCTGGACTCAGCCAGCGTACCGCACCTCGACATAGCATGCCAGCAGGATATACGTCGTCAGGCACTCCTTTCAACGCAGCAACCTCATCAGTAGCAACCAACGCCAACTTCGGAGGCAACATGGGCGTCCACACACACAACAAATCGCCCCTCAAGAAAGCCACGAGCTTAAACGAACTCAACAGCCAAGAGATCCAGTCTCCACGAAACTCAAGAGAAATGGCCGCACTCGAGCAGAGAAATTGGCAAGGGACGCCTTCCAGAAAAACAGAGGCTCGAAGATTGCACGGCTCAAGTCTAGGCGGCACGAGTAACCCTTTTGCCAGTGTAGGAAGAAAGTCGGGATACCAAGAGAGACCACCTCCTAAGTGGTAGGTGTGGATTTGCTTCTCTTTCATCCCACCTTGTCGCTAGAATTTGCGTCAATTGCGCTCATCATGTTTTCATACCTTGCACAGCTGCTTACTTACATACCTACAGAAGATTGGCTTGTATTAAGGATGGGCGTTTTAGGGTTGTTCTGTTAGAAATAATGCAGCAATGTTTGTACACTATGCCATCACATCGAAAATACGTAACTCAGGTGCCGGTATTTGCTCTATCCTCGCGGCTCTTGTCTACCTATTCTGCAAGTACATGTGTTGCTACGTTCATGTAGAGCTCATCAGATCCAAGGGATCAATCTTGGAAGGAGGGACCGTAATGAAATGCTCCTTCCCAGGTTCGCCTCTCGACTTTCCGCCTCCAGCTCCATCCAGCTTCCCATTTCGATACCAATCCGCTTTCTCTTCTCTCACCACCCTCCTACCTTCATTCAACATCCCGTGGAAAGCCATCGACAGTCGTTTTAGTATTTTGTTCGTTGTTAATCGCTCGCCGACTTCACACTGCCTTGCTAATTTTAGTGGGATCAACATATTGACATTCATTATTCAATATCAAATCATTTTAACACTCAACAAATGGGCTTTCGTCCAAAATGCCTGTCACTAAGTCAAAGGTATCACCCAACAATGGTGATAGCTCTAGAAACCTTTCAAGCCGCGGGCGAACATCGAAGAGAAATCTTAGCGCACCGGAAGGGATTCAAAGGGCCTCTTTTCTGGGTGGCTTTGTCAAAACGATTCTTCCGAGTCATCGCACCGAACGGGGAGGGACAGCTAGAGCTCAGGGTTTCTGGGAGAAACTCGAATCAAAAGTTACTGATGATTCTAAACAATCGCGAGGGCATGCTCAGCATGGCCATCGACGGGAACAAAGCGGAACTGTCGATTCTGGTCGAATTATGGACTGGAACATCCCTGAGCCCGTGGAGGATACAGGATCGAAACGCAGAAATCAAAAGCCCCAGCCTCGAGCCCGTTTGGAAGGGGCAGACGTATCGTCTTCTTCCGAACTTGAACGAAAATGGAGTTGGGTCCCTCAAGATGACGTTAAGTATTGGAAGTTTGCCAAACGTCTCGGAAAGAAGCGAGAGGGGGAAAGGGATGGTGAGCATAATTCCAAGCCACCAGCCTCACCAGTCACGGAATCTTTGCTCTCTTTGCAGCTAAAGAGGGACAACAGAAAAGAGAGAAGACTGCTCAAAGATAGTGGCGATTACTTAGGGGTTCAGGGAATCAACCCTCAGACTGGACTTCCGGACATCATCACTCCATCAGATAGCGACCAATCCGCGTCCAGTCAAGAGACGCAGCAGAAGCTCGAAACTCTTCATCAGCTTTCTAAATCAGCGTCATCCGAGAAATCGAGAAATATTATTGATAAAGAGATCAGGCGGCTCCTGCTAGTGAAGGAGGATGCCAAAACCCGTCGACTGGAGCACGCAAAGGCGGCTCTCCAACGAGCAAACTCCAGTATCAGGTGGAAGAGGCATTCGAAACAGTGGTCGTCTGCACAGGAACCCGAGTTAAGCCCTATTGCCCAATCCCAAAAAAGTTCATCTTCACAGGCCAGTGAGTACTTCTGTTCCCATATATCGCACGCACTGACGTGATGATCCAGATCATCCCAGGCACTTGGAGGATGCCGACCGCAGCACTGGAGAGCTCTTAGATTTGAGTCCCCCCAGCGAGAAGCTAAAAGCCGAGAATGATTCACAGTCTGTTGCATTTCACACAGAACCACACAAAGCCTCTGGCTCGTCTGGCACAGTGGTACAAACACCAGTCCGACACAGCCGGGGCGACCTGTCACCTGCCGCCTTGGAGCTTTCTGAGAATGGCATCAGTTTTGACAACCTTAACAACCCGAATGGCGAAGGATGTCACTACCTAAAGGGACCAGGACAAAGTTCGGCTACTTCCGACACATTAAAACAGGACTCGCTATTTCGTCGCCAGTTGAGAGCACCTGCTCTGCCAACACTTGCAATTAACCCACCAGGTGGCTATACCGCTGTCCCTGCCAACAAAAGAGAACAATACACCGATTCTTTTTTAGAGGCGAAGAGCCAGTGCAAAAAGGGGCGAAAGGTACAGATACAACCCAACGTTCGGCACAACAGAAGCAGCAAATCATTGCCCAGCCTGTCGGCACTTCTCAAGAAATCATCATTGAATCAAGCAGTAAGCTCGGACTCGAGCCAAAAGAGCCTCCAGTCGTTATTTCTAGAGATACTGGATCGCAAAACCAGCGGCAAGCAAGATTTGACCGATACCCAAGGGAAACACACAACCCATCGGAACCCACCGGCTCGAGACATCCAAAGTTTTCCCCGCGAGCACATGTCAACCTCATCTCCCCAGATAACATCGATGATGCCAGACTAGAGGCCGCATCTCAAGGAGGAAGGGGAGTCCAGATCATACCCGAGGCACCAGCAAACGGACAACAGATACCCGACCCCCGATATCCCCAGTCTCGATGGGACCAGTCAGAGGCGAGATTGGATCAGCAAAAGCTCCCCGAACCTGAAGTGCCTGGAGCAAGAACTCGAGACCAATCCCCCGCTAACCGAACAAGAAATCCAAGACGACCTGCGGAGGGTGAGAAGAACGTTGGCGTCTATCGACCAACCGACCCTAACGACCGCCCAGAGCATCAGCAACAGCACCGGCGAGGGAACTCATCACTGGACGCAAAACACCATTCAAGACATCGCGAGCAAATGCGAAGAGGTCAAGGAGGAATCTGCTTACACACCCACCACCACCACTACTGGTTACGGCCTAGAAATGTCGACATTCAGCCGGTCTCCCAAGGAGAAGGCATCGACAGATTCTCGGCGGCGTCAATTGAGCCCTCTGATCTACAACGTGCTCAACACGGACGCGTCCGCGATGAATACTTCAGAGACCTCCCAGATGAATCCCAGGTCGAGTACGTCGCTGAGTACAGAGCTCCATGCCGAAACTCCAGTGACCGATTCTACGTTGGGGAAGAGCGTGTCGCCCGTGGCTCACTTCATGGGAACGTTTGCCACGAGGATTTCGCGTCGCAAACGAGATAGTGTCGAATCCCTTATGGGACACAACACGTCACACATGTTCACGTCTACGACGCCCCGACAAGAAGGGGAGAGGAACGCTGCAGAGAGGACAATGGGCCACGCAGAGGAGACAACGAGGAAAACCCATTGCCATCAAGTCGACATCATAGCCCAGCCCGTTCCGAGGGAGGAGAAAGAAATGGTACTTCCATTGTTGATGACGAGAATGCAGACACCGGATCTGGGGATACACATTCCGGGCAGCTATCCCGAACTTCAAGGCGACGCAGACGACACCGAAGATCGTTCCAAAGGCAAGACCCGAATGCTAATGGGTTTGTGGACCACCTTGAAAGCGATATGCAGCGCAGGTGAGAGCATTCTTGCGTGGGCAATTGTAGGGTATTGGAAAGTGATCAAACCTGTCTTTGATACAAAATCAGAGTTCCGGGAGAGGACGACGTGGGTAGATTGCGTCCGGCTAGCTATGGCTTTACCTCTGATATTCTTCTTGCTCGTGGGAACAATAAGGACTATGGAGTTTGCGTTGATTGCGGCACCGTGGGTAGAACAAGCAGTTGAGAGGGTGTGGTTTGAGTTGACGTTGTTGCTTGGGTGGTGAGGTCGGAGGTTGGCCGGACGGGACACGAACGGAGGGAGACCGGAGGGCCCCGGCCCCCGGGACCGGGGGGCTAGAGGCTGCAGCGGGGAATGGAGAGATGGGGCAGTTGGGCCACTGAGCCAAACAAGGCACATTACGGGCCTTGTCGACCAAGTACCGGACCGAAAGTTATGGTGGTCTTGAACCGGGATAAAGCGATGGGTAGGCGGTCAGTATCTACCTGCCTAGGTAGGTACCAATTGGGGATTCGAGAGGGGCTGCGAGTGGTTCTGCTTGACCGTTGACGGCGAGTCCAAAAGTGAATTGCGTGCGAGTGGGTTTATTAAGGTCGGCATTGTAGCTAGGCAGGGTAGGCACTGTATTCTTAGTTACCGTGTAGTCTTCCATTGTGTGCATACATGTAATTGATGCAGGGTTTTCTCCTTCCTGCTTAAGCCAAATAATTGATGTTCAAGAGTCTTATGGCGATGCTGTTCGGCAAGTGGAGGGACGATGAGGTGGCGAGCGGATTGGATACAACTTTGTGCGGCATTATTGATCCGGAACAAAGAATACTATTCTAAACCAGATGATTGGGGAAGATATGAGATCTCGATGGTGTATTCGTAGCGGGCGTACTGCGTAATTGCAGCCGCGAGACATGGGGGAAGACGGAGGGGTGGAGGGTCGAGGGGGAGCAAGGGAGGTAGCCGTTGCACCAAGGAAAGGCATTTACCGCCTCCAATTGGAAACTTCCCGTTTGCGTCCGAAACACGGCAGTCAATGAATCTGGTACTGTACATGAAGGGGGTAGGATATGGGCTGGGCTGCTGGGCCGGATTGCAGTACATGTGATGTACACAGGCAGGTAGGTACTGTACCGTACAAAGTACTCGGTGCTGCAATCGGAGGCTTGCAGGTGCTCGGATTCAACGGCTCCACGACAGGGTGAAGATGGTGAACTTTCGCTTTTCGAAGATGAAGCGTGGAGGAAGAAGCAAGCAAGCAAGCAGGCAGGGAAGCGAGCCCAGAACCAGTTACGTTTTGGGTACCTGAGGGCACACCACAAATTGGCTGAGGGCCGACGTCTTTCTGATGACCTCGCATGGCATCGGAGGGCTGAGACGCCAGCGATCGGCCAGCTGGATCACTGTGCAACCAATCGAGGCTCGCCATTTAGCAATCAGTGCAGGAGCGGGCGGTGGGTCTACCCCGCGCTGGCCTCTGGCGGCGCTCGGAATGCTGACATGCTCTCCGATGATCGGACCAGGAGACGAGGGACCCGTGAAGTTCGAATTTGAATGGGGGGCGCAATGAAATTTTGTTGATAAATCCAGGGGCGCCGAAAGGAAGATATTCGTCTTCTTTTTTCTCTCTTCTTTACTTTCCAATCCCATTCTTCCCAATTCTCATCACTCATCAGTCTTGCCCTGAATAGAGTTTGCCTTGGGGAACTTCCCTTGCTGCTCGTCTTCCTCCTTCCTTGAACTTGTCTCTCTCCAAACCCCGCCACCTACACGATTAAACCCCCCCACAACTTGGTCGGTTGTCAAACTTCAACTCTTGACCCGTCCTTTGTTCTCTCCTCATCCTCGACCTCCAAACTCCAATTTTTGGCCGTTCCGCAAAGAGCTCTTTGCTTCGCAGTGTCAACATGCCTGCCCCAGTGGGTTCTCCGCAGACCCTGTACGACAAGGTCCTGTCGGCACACGTTGTCGACGAGAAGCTCGACGGCACAATCCTTCTCTACATTGGTGCGTGGCTGTGGCAGTCTTGCTGAAACGGACGAAAGGATGCTAATGCAGCTCGTTTGATACCAACAGACCGACACCTGGTCCATGAGGTGACATCACCAGTATGTCATGTCCATGCTTCGATATGCTCTGATAATCATCCGCTAACCGCATTCTTTAACAGCAAGCTTTCGAGGGTCTCAAGAATGCTGGCCGAAAAGTCCGGCGACCGGATTGTACTCTGGCCACCACCGATCACGTACGTTGCAAGGACCTAAACTCCAGTGCTTCGCCTCTTTTCTTAGTTTTAGCTGCACACTCGTTGGTCAAGCAAGATCCACTAACACGATTTGTTCCAGAATGTCCCCACTGCCTCCCGCAAAGGCATGAAGGACATCGCTACCTTCATCCAGGAGGACGATTCCCGAACGCAATGTGTTACTCTCGAGGAGAACGTCAAGGACTTTGGCCTCACATACTTCGGTCTTGGTGACAAGCGACAGGGCATTGTCCACGTCATTGGACCCGAGCAGGGCTTCACCCTGCCCGGTACCACTGTCGTGTGTGGTGACAGTCACACCTCTACGCATGGTGCCTTTGGTGCCTTGGCTTTCGGTATCGGTACCAGTGAAGTTGAGCATGTCCTGGCTACGCAATGCCTGATTACCAAGCGCAGCAAGAACATGAGGATACAGGTGGAGGGTGAGCTGTCGCCTGGAGTAAGCTCCAAGGATGTCGTCCTCCACGCCATTGGAAAGATCGGCACTGCTGGTGGTACGGGTGCTGTTATCGAGTTCGCGGGTTCCGTCATCCGCAGCCTGAGCATGGAAGCCCGTATGTCCATCTGCAACATGTCCATCGAAGGTGGTGCCCGCGCTGGTATGGTCGCCCCTGACGACATCACTTTCGAGTACCTCAAGGGCCGACCCCTGGCTCCCAAGTACGGCTCCGAGACTTGGGAGAAGGCCACCTCCTACTGGAGATCCCTGCAGTCAGATCCTGATGCCAAGTATGACATTGATGTCTTTATTGATGCCAAGGATATCATTCCCACCATCACCTGGGGCACCAGCCCCGAGGATGTCATTCCTATCACTGGCACGGTTCCGGATCCCGAGACCTTCTCTACTGAGGCTAAGAAGGCTACTGGTCGACGAATGCTCGAGTACATGGGCCTTGTTGCTGGCACTCCCATGGAGGACATCGCTGTTGACAAGGTCTTCATTGGATCGTGCACCAACTCTCGTATTGAGGACTTGCGCGCTGCTGCCAATGTTGTCAAGGGTCGTAAGATTGCCGACAACATTAAGCGTGCCATGGTTGTCCCCGGCTCTGGCCTTGTCAAGACACAGGCTGAGGAGGAGGGTCTGGATCAGATCTTCATTGACGCCGGTTTCGAGTGGCGCGAAGCTGGATGCAGCATGTGCCTGGGTATGAACCCAGATATCCTGGCTCCCAAGGAGCGATGCGCCAGCACTTCCAACCGAAATTTCGAGGGTCGTCAGGGAGCCCTTTCTCGGACTCACCTCATGTCGCCCGTCATGGCTGCGGCTGCTGCTATTGTCGGCAAGCTGGCTGATGTGCGCAAACTTTCTCACTACACTCACGATTCCACGTTTAAGCCTCGTGAGCTTCCCACCGAGGAGCCTCACGTTGATGAGAGGACCAAGGATGATTCGGAGGAGAGGGAAATCATTGGCGACCAACCTCAGGACTCGCAGCCTCATACCAACACCCTGGCTGCCGAGGCAGGTGACTCGACTGGTCTTCCCAAGTTCACCATCTGGAAGGGTATTGCCGCTCCCCTGGACATGTCCAACGTCGACACCGATGCCATCATTCCCAAGCAGTTCCTCAAGACCATCAAGCGAACTGGTCTGGGCTCCGCCGCCTTCCATGCCCTGCGTTACAACTCAGACGGTACTGAGAACTCGTCCTTTGTCCTGAATAAGGAGCCCTACCGAAAGGCTAAGATCCTGGTGTGCACTGGGCCCAACTTCGGCTGTGGAAGTTCTCGAGAGCATGCCCCATGGGCTCTGCTCGACTTTGGCATCAAGGCCGTCATTGCCCCCTCTTTCGCTGACATCTTCTTCAACAACACCTTTAAGAACGGAATGCTGCCCATCAAGATTGAGAACAAGGCCGACATTGATGCCATTGCTGATGAGGCCCGTGCTGGTCGTGATGTTGAGATTGATCTGCCTAACCAGCTCATCAAGAACGGTGCTGGCGAGACCATCTGTGCGTTTGACGTGGAGGAATTCCGAAAACACTGCCTGGTCAACGGCCTCGATGACATTGGCCTGACTATGCAGCTGGAAGACAAGATTGCCGACTTTGAGCGAAGCATGACCCTGAACACACCCTGGCTGGATGGTACCGCTTACTTGAAACGCCCTGGCCAGGGTGGCAAGCTCGCTGCCAAGGCTGTTCCTATTCCCAAGACGAATCGCGGTGTTGAGAAGACTGAGCCTCTGGACTGGTAACGATTGTCAAGAGGCGGAGTTGGTTCACTGTCTTTAACGGCGAAGGGGATGTTTTTGGGTCACTAGCATACTGTTAGCACATTTTTGTTTTGCATTTTCTTTTATATGGGATGGTGGTGAGCAAGGGCTCTGGTCTGTCAACCCTGCGATTTGAAAAGTAAACGTCTGCTTTCCAGACAAGCTATGATTATATGATCTAATCGGAGCCATGGATCAACACGCGTTGATCATAGGCCATGAATTCAAGACCGAAATTTACGTCTCGCACTTGTATACGTTTCAATTTTCTTTATCAGGAAGTGACGGTAGATATATATGTTAACTTGAGTTACAGATGTGAAATGTTACATTGAGGAGCATCTTCCAGGTCACTCTCGCAAGTGTTCCCGGAGAATGCCCACGTGAACCACGAAGCCAGCTGTTGACCGGAGCTCCTCGGGTAATGCGGCATCGGAGACACGCCAGACGTGGAACGAAGCGTGAAACGCCTCGAGCCACGACTTGAAGACGTCGTCGTTGCGGAGCTGCTGACCGATGACACACAGGCAAGGCTGGTCGACCTGGGCCGAGGCGTCTCTCGTGCGCAGGCGGCAGGCGTCGGCGCACGTCTGGACAAAGGGGGACACGAGGGCGTAGTTGTACACGCAGTCGCAGGCGACGACGGCGTCGAAGCTGCCAACTTGTTCGGAGCCGGTGAGGGACGGTGTGACCTCGTCGGTTTCCCAATCGAGCGTGACGAAGCGAACGGTTGCAGACGTGGATGCCGAGTTCACGGGGGCAGCAGCACCTCGCTTCTTGCCTCGGTGCGACCGCCCCTGAGCAGCAGAGGAGGACGAAAACCCTGCTGAAGGCTGGTTCTCGTCCAGGTTGCGCTGGAGCAGGCGCTGGACGTAGGGCTGGTCGGTGAGGACGTAGCGGGCGACGCGGGGGGCCAGGCCGAGGGCGGAGAGCGGGGAGATGCCGCAGCCGAGCTCGAGGACGGAGGAGCTGGACGTGAGAGAGCCCGAGGTGAAGAGGGGGTTGGAGAGCGAGGCGAGCCAGGAGGCGAAGACGGGTGTGATTCTCCAGAGGACTGGGCGAGGGAGAGCCTATAAGTATGATGTTTGAAAGGGGGGGGGGGGGGGGGG